>SJXQ01006279.1:41000-74572 GCA_006408695.1 Aepyceros melampus | reverse complement strand
CCCCCTCCCCAAGGAGCCGCCACCACCGCACACGCCCCTCTCCCAAGGGCCCAAAGCGTTCGTCTGGCCCCAGCAAGAGGGGACGAGGGGGCGAGAGGAGCTCACCCTGGGCCCGATGCCTACTGGCATCCCCCGTAGGCACCCTCTTTGGCTTCGCGCACTGGACATTCCCAAAGCCCACCACCACCAACCACACCACCATCGCCCCCACCTTTCTCCTCTCTGGCGCTGTGCCCTCAACGTGGAAATTCACTGAAGAGAGGAGAAAGCGGTGCAAACTGAGAAAGTGTGGAGCAACTGGTCCCGGTGCATCTGTTGCGAGCTGCCGCAGAAGCCCGGCGCTGCCAAGAGGCTCCGGCGCCCCGCCGCCTCCCACCCTGACCGAGCTGCGCCTCGACGGGTCTGGGCTCGCTCCACCCAAATCCGTGTTTCGTAGGGGACTCCAGTAAGAGAGAGAGAAGGGGGCTTCGTGTTTTGGGGGTGTTGTTTTTTTTTTATTTAAACACTGGATACACTTGTAACCTCACCCTAAAACAACTTGGAGGCTGTCCTTGCGAATCTCTGCTGCTGCTAGTGTTCGGCTACTGGCCGTGACCGCTAAGCTCCTACCTTGAGCGCGGCTCGCTCGTTCTCTCTGTGCCAAGCCCCGGAGCCGTGCACAGCAGGTCGTGGTGCTCCGGGGAAGATAAAAGGGTGAGGCTGACCTTGGCACATGGTAGGCATCCTCTCCTAAGGAAATTCTTGGAGAGGGAGGGAAAAGTACCAGCACAGTCACAGTAATACTTCCTCTGAAGGACAGAGCTGGAGGACAGCTACCACCGGGGTGAGTCATCACCCCATCCTATGTTTTCTTGAAAGATCAGTGATTGAACCTAGGACTACAGTGTCTTCATTTAGACCCCGGGGAACGTGGCATTTATTTTCTGGCACTTGTGAATCACCAAAGGAATGTCAATAACATAATAAAACCCCAGGGTAGCTGATGTTTTCTGGATTTGCTCCCTATCTGAGAAGCCATGAAGCAAAACAAGGTTATTACCAATGGAAGCCACACACTTTAATTAATGAAAATAGAAGATTCATTTTAGGGTGAAGAGAAACAGCCTGTTCCTCAGAACAACTGGCCTCTTTCCTGTACTGGGAACATTGGTGCTTCCAGACGAAGTCCAGAGACAAGGACTTCTCACAGGCTGTTAAGCAGTCTGACACTATTTGTCAAAATTTTAAATGTACATCCTTTTCTCCTGGCTAGCTCATTTCTCAGAATTTTGTCATGAGGAAATACGCAAGTGTACAATGATAGATTTAGAAGGATGTGCATTCCAGCGATTATTTATTAGCAAAACATTTAAACAACTTGTTTGTCCCTCAGGTAAATAAGTTTGGCACACTCATACCATGTAGTCCAAAGTGATGTGTTCAGGAAGGGCAAAACGTTCACCAGATTCCAAACACTTGGAACAATAACCCCCCAAAAGTATAATATCTCATTAATAATCTTTATATTGATCTCATGGTGAAATAACATTTTTAATATATGGGGTCAAATAAAACATATTAATAAAATTAGTACAATTTCTTTTCACTTTAACACGCTTACTAAAAATTTTTAAATTATGTAAGTGGCATATTGGACTGCTCTGTTTTAGAGCTAGTTTTTATGCTAAAAATTAGCAGGAACTCCAAAGTTAACTTTTAGTTAAAACAAGATATAATTATCACATTAATGTTTTCATACATGTGTCATAATATAGCAATTTATGTTAAATATTTTTTACTTATTGAAAATGTTAAACATAGACAAATGTTAGAGATAAAACTAGCTCATTTGTTTATATTTTAGAAAGACTTTACCACAAGCACTAAAGTTCAGTTGCTGCTGCTGCTGCTGCTAAGTCGCTCAGTGGTGTCCGACTCTGTGCGACCCCATAGATGGCAGCCCACCAGGCTCCCCCGTCCCTGGGATTCTCCAGGCAAGAACAGTGGAGTGGGCTGCCATTTCCTTCTCCAATGCAAGAAAGTGAAAGTGAAGTCGCTCAGTGTCAGACTCTTCGCGACCCCATGGACTGCAGCCCACCAGGCTCCTCCGTCCACGGGATTTTCCAGGCAAGAGTACTGGAGTGCGTGCCATTGCCTTTTCCATTACCTGGGCCTGAATCCCAGCTCTACAATGTATCAGCTATATGACCCAGGCAAGCGGTTTAATACATCTGGTCCTCAGTTTCCACATTTGTTAAATGGGTCCCATAATAGTACTTACCCCATTGAGTTATTTTGAGAATGAGATAAGTGAATGTGTGGAAAACTCTAATTATGATGTCTGATCATATACAATGCTGAAGAAATTTTAACTATTATTTTTATTATACTTTGTCAGATCTGCCACTTATTCTATTAATCTTCAATTCTGCTTAGTCTAAATTTGTCTGGTTAGTCATAACAAATCTTCTCATCTTCCTTTAAGTAAGCTGATTGGCACTGTGACTGAGACATGGAATTTAACTCTCCTCACCCTTGAACTGGTTGTAAAATTACTATCAAAATCAAGGAGATATTTTAGCCCATTTAAAAATAAACAAAAATTTTCAGTTAAGTCATCAGTCATGTGTTCCAGAGTCTCCAAAAGATGCTCAATTAACATTCTCAATTCCTTTATCAGAGTGACTTTCTTGGAGAAAGAAAGATCCAGCCAGATGACAAGAATGTCACCTAACTTGAAATGAGCTCTGTGCATCAATTCCTTCATCACTGGGAATTTCTTGGAGACATTTAAAAAAAAAAAAAAAATTCCAGCAAGCAACAGGAATGTCACCCAGCTTGAAATGAGCGTTTTGTGTAAAGTGTTGGTTGACAAAAGGCTATGCATCCCCAAAGCTCTAGTCAGCTTTCCTACCGATGCCAAAGTGAAAATGTTAGTCGCTTATCACATCCAACTCTTTAGGGCTCCGTGAACTGTAGCTCGCCAGGCTCCTCTGTCCATGGAATTCTCCAGGCAAGTATAGTGGAGTGGGTAGCCATTCCATTCTCCAGGGGATCTTCCTAACCCAGGGATTGAACTTGGGTGTCCCACAGTGCAGGCGGATTCTTTATCATCTAAGCCACCAGGGAAGCCCATCAAATGCCAAACAGATCCATAACTGCTTATAGGAGGACTAATTTTTCATTGCAGTCCATTCCACAAAGATAAAATTAATTTTGAAATTCAGTACTTGAAAGTAGCAATATATTTACTGAGCTGTCTGACATATCAATCTCAGTGTGAGAAATTGGCTGCTGATTAAAGAAATGTATCCTGTAAAAATCCTGGAGGATACAGGGAAAGGTAGATAGGATTGAGAAGTACTGTCCATTTTATCATTTCTTAGCCCCTGGTGTGTATTGTGCAGCCCAATTAAAAATATATACATATTCTGTGCCAGTGGGGAAATTGGCAGGGAAACAGGGAGTTAAACAAACAAATACATCACAGTTCTTTGCCAAGAGCTCCCTATGGAGAGATTCCACATGATATCTCAGCCAAAAGTATAATTTGATATCGACCAGATCCCATTAAAGTTAACTTTTGATGTGCTTTAATCTGGTTTAAATAAGTTTTGTTTTAAATCAATTAATTTGGGGCTGTGTTCAAAAATGTCACAGTTTAAAGATGTTGCTTCCTTTTTTTGAGTCGTTAATAGAGCCTCAGACCTCTTTCCAGGCTTCTCTGCTATCAGACTTTCCCCGCACTCATAGCTTATCTCATTCTAGTGGCAAAAACTGTGTCAGAATATTAACCAGTTCAACATGATGTTTTAAATTCATAGGTCACTTACTTATTGATCCCTGACATAACTCTCAGCAGACTGGAAACAATTTGTTTCTGGTTTTCTCTCCTATAAAATGAGGGTACTGAAGGCTGCTCTTGTTAGCAGCAAAGGATTTCCTAAGTCTGAATTAGATCGTTCATAAAGCTCATTGATCAAAGGTTCTGTGGAACTCTAATGCTGTAACACTTTTGAAGTGAAAGACTAGAATTGGTGTCAAAAAGAAACCACATGCTGTACACATCATTATAATAGTAAAACGATGTGAAAGGCCTTCTTTATGACTATTCTTTTGAACATTATAAACGAAGAACTCTGTGCCATCAAAGCAATGGATATTGTGACCAGACAGGCTCTCCGTGGATGAGGCACACAACACAGGAAAGGAAAGATGGCTTGGGACCCTTCCACTGAAACCTCACCATCACTCTGAGAGCTTACCTTGCTCTGCTACACAGGCATGGATGACCGGAAGTACCCACATGTAGTCTTGTTGACTGTGGTCGGACGGGTTCGTTCAAGCAGAGAGGAGAGAGACAAACTCTGCTCAGTAGGGTGGGAGAACTCCAGACAAA
Organism: Aepyceros melampus; assembly: GCA_006408695.1. Lineage (NCBI taxonomy): Eukaryota > Metazoa > Chordata > Mammalia > Artiodactyla > Bovidae > Aepyceros > Aepyceros melampus. Next base: position 70,194 of record SJXQ01006279.1, on the reverse strand, counting down.
GGGAAGGATAGAGTGACCAGGTAAAATACAGGACACGAAATTGGGGGACATACCAATACTTTACTCCTTGGAAGGAAAGCTATGACCAGCCAAGAGAGCATATTAAAAAGCTGAGACATTACTTTGCCAACAAAGGTCCGTCTAGTCAAGGCTGTGGTTTTTCCAGTAGTCATGGACGTGAGAGTTGGACTATAAAGAAAGCTGAGCTCCAGAAACTGATGCCTTTGAACTATGGTGTTGGAGAAGACTCTTGAGAGTCCCTTGGACTGCACGGAGATCCAACCAGTCCATTCTAAAGGAAATCAGTCCTGAATATCCATTGGAACGACTGATGCTGAAGCTGAAGCTCCAATACTTTGGCCACCTGATGTGAAGAGCTGACTCATTGGAAAAGACCCTGATGCTGGGAAAGATTGAAGGCGGGAGGAGAAGGGGATGACAGAGGAGATGATTGGATGGCATCACTGACTTGATGGACTTGCACTGGAATAAACTCTGGAACTGGTGATGGACAGGGAGGCCAGGCGTGCTGCAGTCCATGGGGTTGCAGAGTCAGACATGACTGAGCGACTGAACTGAATGGAACTGAACAAAAACATTTTGATGTGTTTATCCTAAGCTCAAATCTAACTGGGTGTCCTCTATCTGTATTTGCTAAATCAGGCAACATCAGGTACAGGAACAGCTCTGGGAAAGAATCTCTTCTAGTGGGCAAAGCAAGATCTCTCAGTGACACCATGGTCAGTGACTGCTAATGGTGGTGCCCGTGAGTCGTCCACGAAGGAAGTGAGGGCCGATGTGAGGGCACTCACGGAGAGGAAGAACAGTTATTAGAACAGGGAACAAGATCAAGCCTACACTAACAAGAGTGAGCTGACTGTGAGTTCCAAAATAGTGGGTGGCAAGTGTGGTTCTCCATGTTTCTTCCTCCATACAATCCCCAGAATCAGACAGTCCAGAGAACCCGGAGGTGTATCAAATTTCCCAACAGGAGATAGAATCTTAAAAAAACCACCCTTCAGCTTCTAACCATAAATGAGGCTGTCTCCCCAATTAGCAGTTTTTTGCCAATCCCTCTGGTTGATGGAGAATGGATTTTTGATGAGCAAGATGAAAACAGGGAAACTCACATGTGTATCAGTTTACTAGATCAAGTGGCAGATGATTTTGAGTTGGACTGGGTGGGTGGTGCCAGATGAAATGGAGAAAAGTAAAAAGATTAGAGAGGCATTTTGGAGGAAGAACAGAAACCTCTTCAGAAGGTTTCCTCCAGGTCATGGAGGAGAGGACTGTGCCAAGAATGCCTTCTAGGTTTCTGGCCATGAAAGGTTCTGTGCTGAGGGAGGTCACCTGAGCCAATTAGATTCTCTCTCTTAAAAGAAGAGAGGGGGACGAGTGGGTGGAAGTGGACAAAGCTGGGATATATGATGCACAGCCAATGTGGACCACATGTTCATCCCAGGGCCAGAGGAGGACAAGCAACTGCAAACAGAGAAACAGACATCACTGTGTGACCCACTAAGAGACCTAAAGCTTCATGGGTTTGCTTTCTGTTGTCTGAATACATCAAGTCCATTCCTGTCTGAGTCCCCTGCCCAGATCTCCTTCCCTGTGTCTTTCGGCCACCCACTAAAATGTCACCCACTCAAAGACGGCTTTCCCAACCAATCTGCAAGAACACCCAGTTTCTCATTATCATATCAGCATCCTCTTTTAATATTTTCAAAACGCCACCTTCTAAAACTGTCATTCATTCGTATGTGTGTCGCCCACCACCTCTGCCTCTAGAATGCAAGCTTTCAGACCACAGGGACTTGCCTGGCCCTTTCAGGCTGACCACCCTCCACCCCTAGACCAACCCCTGGCATGGCCGGACACTCAGTGAACACCTGGTGAGTCGGTTCTGATCTGGCCAGCCTCCCAGTGCCAGGTTCTAGCTCACAGAGATCCAGCCATAAACTGCTTTCTACCCTTGGCTGCTGTAAAATCACCACGTCCTCATAAGAATCTTTTCTTTTCCTTGATCTTATTTGAGTGACTCCTTGACCTTACCAACAAAGGGCTGTACCAGAATACACACAGATATCTGAATCAGTAGAGGGGCTGGACAAAGACCTGGAAAGGCACTCAAAAGATCAACCTCTAATAAAAAGAAAAGCCACAGCTTTTTTTTGAAAAAAAAAAAATTAGGACAGATACATCAAGGGAAGAATACTCTGCTAAATAAGACACTAGCCTGTCTTACTGCTGATGAATAGTAGCTAATTCAAAGGTCTTATTCCTTCCATGTGCAATCTCTGAGCAAGGCCAGGGATCCAGAGATGAAGAAGGGTCAGCCCAGCTATGAGGGAAAGCAGTGTGCAGAGGGCAGATAAGAGTCTCAGTAATGGTAGCACGGGAGATTCCCAGGTGGTGCTAGTGGTAAAGAACCTGCCTGCCAATGCAGGAGACACAAGAGACTCGGTTTCCATCCCTGGGTCGGGAAGATCCCCTGGAGTAGGAAATAGCGACCCACCATAGCAACCCGCTCCAGTCTCCTTGCCTAGGGAAATCTCATGGACAGAGGAGTCTGGCAGCCTCCAGTGCATGGGGTCCCAAAGCATCAAACACGACTGAGCACACCCGTAGCACAGTGGTGAGCCTTCTGTAGCAGTCTGCAGATCAGGCTTCAGGTATTGACAGCCACCAAGGAGCTAAGTTTCCCATTATCTTGAGATAATGAAGGAAGGAGGTCATTCCAGGTAGAGGAAACAGCAGGTGCGAGGCGCTAAAGATGCTGAGCCAGGATATCAAGTTCTGAGCCCTTGATTCAGTGTGGCCAGAATTCAGAGTGTCTAAGAGCCAGTGACAGAAATGATACTGAGACAGTAGCAAAGACCAGACTGGATGGACTTTTGTAAGGAAAAACATTTTCTTTAGTAAATAAAACCCAAGACAATAAAATCTGGTCCTGGAAAAAAGTCTTGCTTGGTGAACAGGAACTTGCAGAGCCTCTGTTCCCTCCTGGATTTTTCCCACCTCCTGGAGACTCAATACTAACAAGCCTCAGGGGGACCCTTGTTCTTCCAAGCTGGAGAGCTGGGACTTTATTTTCTAGCTGATCACACACACATACATACACACACATCCTTTCTTGAATGCTGTTTGACATTCTCCATGAGACTGCCTTCAAAAGAGCTGAGCAAATATTAAAGCCGCGTGTGATTAATAATGAAGTGCATTGGAAGTTAAGAGGCCGGCTGGTCCCAGTCCAGGTTCCCATGGATGGATATCCAGTGTCGCCAAGGCCAGTGCCATTGTCACCCTCCTCAATGATAGCTTGCCAGGGGAAGACGGCGAGCCAGGAATCCTCCAAAAGCTGCCTGTGGTGTAGGCTGCGGGGATCACAGCATCACAAGGGGCTTCAGTTCACTCCTTTAACAGGAAAGACATTCATTGGAACAGTTTGATTTTCATGAAAACAAAACCTGTTGCCTGGGAGGTACTCTGTCCTCTCAGAAACATTAGGGAGGAAACCCGGGGTAAACGTTTTCCTCTGCTTTCTGGCAATTTGCCACATTCTGTCATTTTCATCTTTTTATTCAAATTTCAACCCACCCTCCTGCTTCACTTTCATTCTCATAATTGTAGTGAGGACTTTAGTATATTTTTATCTAAATATCATAATAGCGTTTTAACTGGTCACGTGATCGTCAGTCTCCCCTTAGCTTTGTTTCCGGCTCCCTCTTTCTAAAGCTGTGCTTTGAACATGCCATGCTCTGCCCCTGAACACTCTGTAACTCTCCATTGTCTACAGAGAGACATCCTTGCCCAACTCTTCCACTCTCTGTGCTCTGGCGCTAACTCATCTTTCCTAGTGTAATGCCTACTACTTTGTCTTCATGCCGCAGCTGAACTAAAACATACTGTCCTTCTGTAGTGACAGGTTTATTCAGCTTAAAGTGCCCTTTTCTCCAACTTTCCCCACCCTTCAATGCTGACTTCAGATGCCCACACTTCACTGAAGCAATCTCTCATCCTTTGGGTGGGATGGACTCACCTAGTAACTCCCATAGCCCGTGACCTCACATCTCTCTTATAGAGCTAATCACCCGGCTTTTTGTGCCAGAGTGGTATTTGCGTGCACGCCTGTGTGTGCGTGTGTGGGTGCGTGAACATGCTCAATCGCTAGGTCGTGTCCTACTGGTTTGCAATCCCATAGACTCTAGCCCACCAGGCTCCTCTGTCCATGGGATTTCCCAGGCAAGAATACTGGAGCGGGTTGCCATTTCCTTCTCCAGAGGATCTTCCCAACCCAGGGATCAAACCCACATCTCCTGCATTGGCAGGAGGATTCTGTGCCACTAAGCCACAAGGGAAGCCCGATATTTGCATATGTCAAGAATAAAAACTCCCAAACCACAAAGTGCCTGTCTTCTCTTTGAATCCTTCATAGCCCCTAGCATGGCCTGTCTCTTCCTAGCCTAGTGTCTTGCCCTTGCTGGCAGTTTGTCTGTTGATTTAATGACGTAAGTATTTGATCCCACATAGAACTCCCAGCCCAGGTGTAACTTCATGTGGCATTGTGTTTAGTTGTCAGACAAGAGTGCCCGTGGAGGATTTGTTTCATTTTTCTGTTTTGTGCAGGAGGTAGTGGTTGGCTGTTGGAGATTTGGGGCAAAAGCAAACTGAAGAGGTCCCATTTGTAAAACGTGGCCTGGAAATCAACTAAACCCCTGCCCTGAAGGGCCTCTTACTGGCACAGAAGCCCAGCTTTGGCACAGCAATCCTTGCTTCCTTTCCTGCGTCCCTAATTACTCATGTGGGCTCCTTTGTTGGAGGTTTTTTTTCCATCTTGGACCTTTGCCCTGCTTAACAGCCCAGAACACCCTAGCGCTAGCAACACATTTGTTTTGTCAGCTTTTACTCCGAAAGGATTTTATAGGATCAATTTGCTTAGGCAAACTTTTAATTTGGTTTTGTTTTCTGTTCAGGGACTTTATTTGTAAAAACTGAAATGCGTGTGTGCAAAATCGGATGATTAAAGTGCTTGAAATGCCAGGGAGCAGAAAGACAACTCAGTCTCGGGGGGCACTGAGACAAACTAGCGGCACACACCCCAGATGTTCTTCTTGACTGTTTGCATGTTTGTGGCGGCAAAATGTTCAATGATTACAGTACCTCTATCTAAATCCTTTCAGGCTGCTATAACAAAAATACCATATACTGAGTGGCTTCAACAACAGACATGTTTCTTGTAGTTCTGGAAGCTGAAAAGTTCAAGATCAAGGTGCCAGCAGATTCCTCTTGGCCAGGGCCCACTCCCCAGTTCATAGACAACCATCTGTTTGCTCTAACCTCACATGGTAGAAGGAGAAGAGCTATCTCTGGGGTCTCTTTTATAAAAGCACCAATCCCATTCATGAAGGTTTCACCCTCATGATCTCAACATCTCCCAAAGGCCCCTCCTCCTAATACCATCACATAGGGGCAGAAGGTTTCAATGTAAGAATTTGACAGGCGGTGGGGGTGGGGGGGAGTGGGGGCTGGTGGATGAGCATTCAGACCACAGCAACTTAGAGCAGGTAAGACACCTTCAACTAACAGGAAGGAAATAACTGATTAAAAATCATCCTGGGACTACTCTGGCGGTGCAGCAGCTAAGACTCTGCGTTTCAAATGCAAGGGGCACAGGTTAGATCCCTGGTTGGGGATCCAAGTCTCTCATGCCATGGGGGGAGGGGGCGGAGTTTTAATAAAGGTAGTCCAAATAATTGTATTTATTTCATCAAACAAGACATCTAAAGGAAGGCAGTCCTACAGGAAGGTTGTTCTAACATCAGCAAAGGATAGGATTCTTGCTGTCTCCTTGCTCTCCTCTCCCAGTAATTAGCAGGGTCCGCAAATGACTGGCATGACTGCAAGTATCACGTCTTCACACAACCACATCCAAACAGGAAGAAATGGGGTGTGACAAAAGGCCTTTCTCATCCTGCTGCTCCTTTTCATCAGAGAAGAACTTTTTCCCAGAATTCTTCAGTAGCTTGTCTTGGTGGACTGAATTGGGTCACATGTTCATCCCTGGACCAATCACTGTTAAAGGGAAATCCTGAAGTCCTGATTGGTGTAGGCCAATGACATCATTCGCAGGAGTTGGGCACCTTGTCAGATAAAAAAAGAAATGGGTTCTGAGAGCAAGAAAAATAGGGCATGCTTATCGAATCGCAGCCCACTTTACCTGCCAAGTGCTATATCTGGCTCTTCAGCTTGTTCAAAATCAAGAAGGTATTTTTTGTGGATAATCAATCAGTACTAATAAGAGTGAAAGGATTTCCCATTACTCCAAATCAAATATTAATAATAGCCCATTGTTATTTTTATTGTTGTTATAATTATCGGCATCATCAAACAGGATGATGATAAAGAACAGAATCTAAAGACCAAGACTGTCTCCCCGATTTAAGCTATAGTTTGTTTTATTGTCCTGGGTATTTTTATACAGGGTTACTGGAAACATTTATCTTATGTTTACTTGAATTAAGCTGAAAGGCTATCACTATTTATTCTTTTCACATCAGTTGCTAAATTAAATAGTGGCTTATGTATAATTACTGGGCCTGGAGGCTTATCCCAACCTGTGGGAAAATTCCTCTCCATCTGTATGTCACTGTGAGCTTTCATTCAAACTGAGTCACCCAACCTTTGACACTTCCTGCTAGTCCAACTACAGCTGTCATTTACCTTTATCACTGCTTCCCAGGACGCTTCCTGCTAGCCTTTCTTCCTCAGTGGTTCTGTCTTACCTCAAATTTATTTCCTTTATTTTTTCGTGGGTGGCTCTTCCTTTGTATCCTGCATTCACGCATTCACTGCCACGTTCTTCTGAACACATTGCAATCTAACGTTGCCCACAGACAGACATTCCCCCAAGGGAAGCAGTCAAGGTTACAATTTCAGTGTAAGACTACAAATATCAGAGTCTTCTTTGAAGCTGTGCTCCACTTTGAACCTTTCAAGAAACAGTGATGGAACAGACAGAGCAGTTGAACAATTCAAGGAGGACGAAAATGCCAGGGAACAGAAAGATAGTTCAGGCTCAGCGGAAACTCAGAAGACCTTGGACCAGATGACTGCCCTTATTGTAAAGAGACAAGGGAACCTAAGAGCTGTCGGAGGTCTCTTCTAGGAGGCTGGTTTAGTGAATAAGAGAAAGATAGTTAGCAGGAGGAATGGTGATGGCGAATTTGATCATACGCTAATTCTGAAGGCTTTTATTGGTCCTCTGCCTTTAAGTCAGACTTCCCAGGTGGTGCTAGTGGTAAAGAATCCACCTGCCAATGGAGGAGATGTAAGAGACGTGGGTTAGATCCCTGGGTCTGGAAGATCCCCTGGAGGAAGGCATGGCAACCCACTCCAGTATTCTTGCCTGGAGAATCCCATGGACAGAGGAGCCTGGTGGGCTACAGTCCACTGGGTCACAAAGAGTCGAACATGACTGAAGCAACTGAACATGCACACACGACTTTAAGTCACTTAATAGGATATTGAGGTTTATCCCTGCTCTCCCATCTTTCTCCATAGCCTGCTGCTACCCACCCTCTTCCTAACTAGACTTAATAGTGAAGCAGAAATGGCATGTGGAATACCTGAGTTTCTCCTATAAAAAAGAATCCCTCTAACTTCAGAAGGTGGTGCTAGTGGTAAAGAATCCACCTGCCAATGGAGGAGATGTAAGAGACGTGGGTTAGATCCCTGGGTCTGGAAGATCCCCTGGAGGAAGGCATGGCAACCCACTCCAGTATTCTTGCCTGGAGAATCCCATGGACAGAGGAGCCTGGTGGGCTACAGTCCACTGGGTCACAAAGAGTCGAACATGACTGAAGCAACTGAACATGCACACACGACTTTAAGTCACTTAATAGGATATTGAGGTTTATCCCTGCTCTCCCATCTTTCTCCATAGCCTGCTGCTACCCACCCTCTTCCTAACTAGACTTAACAGTGAAGCAGAAATGGCATGTGGAATACCTGAGTTTCTCCTATAAAAAAGAATCCCTCTAACTTCAGGCAAGATCTCTCTGCAAATTTAGTTGCCTTGAAATCCTCTGATAATACATAATGAAGAATGAGACAGGCACTATTTCGTGAACATGCTTGCATATTATTTCACTTTCTCTCTCATAAATTCCCAAATCCCCAACCAATTTTATTGCCTGCTCCATCATTTTCTTCTACTTAATACTCCTCCAACACCATCTATGCAGTCTGACCTCCCCCTAGATTCAAAAGTAATAAATATAGAGTTTAAGTAAAAACTGTCTTCCTGTGTATGCAGATGGCTCAGACTTTGTCCTTGCTAGGCCTTGTGTATCTGAGTGACGGGATTCAGTGGCAAGCCCCAGCTGGGGCATATGTGGCAGCTGCACCCTAAGTGTGCCTTCTTTTCCTGTATTTTAGCTCAGCTGGTAAAGAATCCACCTGTAGTACAGGAGACCCAGGTTCAATTCCTGGGTCAGGAAGATCCCCTGGGGAAGGGATAGGCTACCCACTCCAATACTCATGGGCTTCCCTCGTGGCTCAGACAGTAAAGAATCCCCCTGCAATGCGGGAGACCTGGGTTTGATCTCTGGGTTGGGGGAGATCCCCTGGAGGAGGGCATGGCAACCCACTCCAGTATTCTTGCCTGGAGAATCCCCATGGACTGAGGAACCTGGTGGGCTACAGGCCCAGGGTCAAAAAGAACGAGACAGGACTGAGTGACTAACCACACACAGCACAGGAGAGTTTATCCCCACCAGGTGACCACACCCAAAGACTTCCCTTTTACAGACAGAGACGTACCGTGCAGAGCAGAGATTCAGAGCCTCCCATTCTACCCACATGTCTCCAACCCAGCCTCTTGAAAGCTGAGTAACCTTGGTCAGTATCCTTCCTCCCTCTGTGTCTACAGTTAAGCTCAGACAGTAAAGAATCTGCCTGCAATGCTGGAGACCTGGGTTCGATCCCTGGGTTGGAAAGATCCCCTGGAGGAAGAAATGGCAACCAACTCCAGTATTCTTGCCTGGAGAATCCCATGAACAGAGGAGTCTGCGGGGCTACAGTCCACGGACTCAAAAAGAGTCAGACATGACTGAGTGACTCACACACAACTGTAAAATAAGGAAGATTAAAAGTTTCCACCTCACGAGGTTTTGGAGAAGATCACAAAAATTAACATATGAAAAGGCTTCAAAGTTTTATATAAGTAGCCACAGGGACTATGGATTCTTTTTTTCTCTCCTCTCTCTTTAACAGCTTTATTTAGGTGTAATTCACATATACACAATTCACCCAGTTCACCCATTGTATGAATCAGTGTATTTACGGAGCTGTGCAACTATCAGGACACTCAATTTTAGAACATTTTTATCACCCAGAAACACCATGCTCTTTAGCTATCACCCTGTCCCCTCACACCCCTCCCCCAGCCCAGGGCAATCACTGATCTGCTTCTGCCTGTATGGACCTACCTGTTCTGCTCATCTCGTGTAAGTGGAACCACACAGCATGTGGTCTTTTGTGACTGGCTTCTTTTACTTGCAGCACAGTGTTTCCAAGGTCCCTCTGTGTTGTAACACATGCCAGTGCCTCGTTCCTTGTCATTGCTAAATAATATCCCATTTTATGGATATCTTCATTTATCAATTAATGGACATCTGTGTTATCTCCACATTTTCACTATTATGAAAAAATGCTGGTATAAATATGCAGTATAAGTTTTTGTGTGGATGTACGTTTTCATTTCCTTTGGGTATAAATCCAGGAGTGAAATTGTTAGGTCATTTTGTAGCTCTAAATTTAATCAAACCGCCAGACTGTTTTCCAAAGTGGCAGCACCATTCTTCATTCCCATTTATAATGCATAAGCATTCCAGTTTCTCCACATCTCTACCAACATTTGCTGTCTTCTGACTTTTGGTTTCTAACCATCCTTATTGGGTGGGAAATGGTATCTCTTTGATTTCCATTTCCAGATGGTTGGATGGCATCACCAACTCAATGGACATGAGTTTGAGTAAACTCTGGGAATTGATGATGGACAGGGAGGCCTGTGTGCTGCACCCCATGGGGTTGCAAAGAGTCAGACATGACTGAGCAACTGAAATGAACTGAACTGAATAACTAATGATGTTGAGCATTTTTGCACGTGCTTATTGGCCACTGGTAAGCTATGAGTTCTTACAAAATACCTCTTGTTGATGCTTCAGGAATCTTACATCACGAGAGATATTCTGAGAGCAGATCTAGCTCTTGCGTTCTCCTGAGATTTTGAAATGATTCAGATTACTCATACAACTTGGCCCTTGCCAGGTGGGAATACGAGCCATGTTTTTACACGTTATATCAATCAAAAGAAACTGAAAGAATAGGACAAGTTCATCTTGTGTTCAATACATCTCCTATTCAGCTTACATTTCTACCCAGGCCTCTTCTGTTTCTATGAAGACTATTTTATTCCAGTAACTCCCCAAGATTCCACTTACCAGGATTTGGGTGTTCTCAGATTCTGCTGCCTTGATGTCTTCTTGATGTGTGTAAGCCCTCCCCCTGTGAAGTCTTCAAAGATACGGAACGTTTACATTTCACGATGCACATGGAAGTAAACCGTACGTACTGGATGAGGTCAGAGTCTGCCCACATCCCAAGAAAGGGCCTCCTTAAACCAGCCAGAGCAGTTTAAACCAGCTTTACAAACTTCAACAAGTTAATTCACTTCCATTTCCACACTGGTAAATGAGATTCATAATTTCTAATTTATATATATAGAGCTCTTGTGGACAGTAAGAAGTTGTATATGTAGTATTTGGCACAGTGCTAGTCAAATAATAGGCACAGAATAAAAGGAATATACCTACGAATCCATTATTCTGTCTAAAATCATGTGCATGCTTGGCTCTCTAGTCTCCGGGGACCAGTGATACACATCAGGACTCGAGTCAGGGGCTGCTCAAAAGCACAATTTGCTGAGAGGTTGAGAAAAAAGAGAGAGAGACTCCAGACCCACCAGGGGCAATGGACGATGCTGAATTGTCAGAGGCACTTCCAATTCAGAAGGCTTGACCTGAATGAGTCAAGGCAGGAGGAGGCAGAGGCCCTGGGCAATTCAAGGAAGGCCTCAGCCACATGCACTCCCTGGATGACCTTGGCCTTCCCAATCCAGCCTGACCCTCCCTATTTGACCTTGACGGCTATTTCAGTACTGCTGGGGTTCTTCTCCAAAGCTACAGAAGAAGAAGCAAAACAGAACGGAATTCTCCAGCTCTGAAGACGAGGGCTACATCTCAGAAAACAAAACGAAGCATCTGTCAGAGATGTAACCTGTCATCCTCCACGTTCTTTCCTTTACCAGGGTTTTATAACACGGGGCTGATAGGAAGAGACTAGAAGGCCCTGCAGACAGTGACTGCAGCCATGAAATTAAAAGACACTTTCTCCTTGGATGGAAAGCTATGACAAACCTAGGCAGCATATTTAAAAGCAGAGACATTACTTTGCCAACAAAGGTCTGCATAGTCAAAGTTATGGTTTTTCCAGTAGTCATGTGAGAGTTGGACCACAAAAGAAGGCTGAGAGTCAAAGAATTGATGCTTTTGAACTTTGGTGTTGGAGAAGACTCTTGAGAGTCCCTTGGACTGCAAGGAGAGCCAACCAGTCAATCCTAAGGGAAATCAACCCTGAAAAGTCATTGAAAGGACTAATGGTAAAGCTGACGCTTCAATACCTTGGGCACATGATGCAAAGAGCTGCCTCATTGAAAAGACCCTGATGCCCAGAAAAGATTGAAGGCAAAAGGAAAAGGGGGTGGCAGAGGATGAGATAGATAGCATCACCAGCTCAATTGACATGCATTTGAGCAAATTACGGGAGATAGTGAAGGACAGAGGAGCTCAGTGTACTGCAGTCCATAGGGTTGCAAAGAGTCAGACACAATTTAGCTTCTGAACAACAAAGGCCCAGTGCTCTAGCAGAGTAGTCACTTGCTGCCACCTATGGGTAGGACATTAAAAGTGACCCAAGGGGAAATGAAAATTTCTCTCATCCCTGACTGTGCATTTAAACAAAATTCTACAGAAAGTACCAAGGAAGATTTTTTGGTTATTTGTTGATTTTTATATTATGCAAAAACAAAAGAAAAAAGGTTAAAGATAGCTACCAACTCTACAACAAATATCACCAAATCTACCTGAGAACAATGATTCACAGATTATGCTATTGGTTTGAAAAATAGATTGATTCTGACTTGCCTAGCCCACCACAGCCTTTAATTGAGAGCAAGTTGAAAAACACAGATCAAATTAGTTTAAAAAACTGGCATTGTTCTGATTTAAAATAAGCTCATCAAAACCTATTATAGCAAAAGTCTGTTTGTCATGGTTACCATGGAATTAGGCTCTTCACAATTATTTGAAAATAGTACTTCCACTCCACAGCTAGAAACTTCTGCATACAGAAAGGGAAGAATGGGCTTTAATGAGAAAAGCTCAATTGTGTCCTGAAATATTTATACCAGCTTTTCAAATAAGTATAAAACATTTAAGAGTTCTGCCTCCAAAGATATCCTTGAAAAAGATGGGAAATGTAACCTCTGATTCACCAAAAACAGAAACAAAAATATGTTTTGGCTTATCTGGTCTGCAATTTTAGGCAAACTTAAAAGTATAGGGTAGATGAATAGAACAAGAAATCGGGAAATGGTGACTTTAATTGGGGTGATGGAGGAAGATGCTGTGCACACAATTCTCAAAGCATCCATGTTTCTGGTTAATATGCCTATCTCTAAGTAGATATGAGATATTTGAAAGCAGAAGTAGTATTTTATACTTATATCCACCAAAGGTATAGTACTTAGTACTTAGTACTTTGTCGCTCAGTCGTGTCCAACTCTTTGCGACCCCAAGGACTGTAGCCTACCAGGCTCCTCCCTCCATGGGATTCTCCAGGCAAGAGTACTGGAGTGGGTTGCCATTTCCTTCTCCAGGGGATCTTCCTGACCCAGGGATCGAACCCGGGTCTTCTGCATTGCGGGCAGACGCTTTAACCTCTGAGCCACCAAGGTATTGTGAGTGCCTAAAGTTTAGACAATAAATATTTTAGATATCTAGCCTCTGAAAATTTATTTCCCACCTACTACATACCAGAGATACAAGCTTGATTTAGAAAAGGCAGAGGAAGGAGTGATCAAACTGCCAACATCTGCTGGATCATAGAAAAAGCAAGGGAATTCCAGAAAACGTCTCTGCTTCATTGACTACACTAAAGTCTTTGCCTGTGTGGGTCACAACAAATTGTGGGAAATACTCAAAGAGATAGGAATACCAGACCACCTTATCGGTCTCCTGAGAAACCTGTGTGTAGGTCAAGAAACAACACTTAGAACCAAACATGGAACAAGGGACTGGTTCAAAACTGGGAAAGGAGTACATCAAGGCTGTATATTGTCACCCTGTTTATTTAATAGGGTACGTATGAAAAGTACATCATGCAAAATGCTGGGCCAGATGAATCACAAGCAGGAATCAAGATTGCCAGGAGAAATAGCAACAACCTCAGATAGGCAGATACCATTCTAATGGCAGAACTAAAGAGCTTCTTGATGAGGGTGAAAGAGGAGAGTATAAAGACTGGCTTGAAACTAAACATTCAAAAAACTAAGATCATGGATCCAGTTCCATCACTTTATGGCAAATAGAAGGGGAGAAAGTGTAAAGTGACAGATTTTATTTTCTTGAGCTCCAAAATCACTGTGGATGGTGACTGCAGCAATGAAACTAAAAGAGACTTGCTCTTGGAAGAAACGTATGACAAACCCAGACAGTGTATTTAAAAGCAGAGATATCACTTTGCAACAAAGGTCCACAGAGTCAAAGCTCTGGTTTTTCCACTAGTCATGTATGGACGTGAGAGTTGGACCATAAGAAGGCTGAGAGCCAAAGAACTGATGCTTTCGAACTGTGGGCACGGCTAGGCCTGTGCACGACTGCAGAAGCCTGCATGCCCAGAGCATGCCCACAGCAAGAGGGGCCCGCGCACCACCGCTAGAGAGCGACCCTCACTCACTGAACCTAGAGAAAGCCCATGTGCAGCAAGAAAGACCGGTCGCAGCCATAAATAAATAAGTCTGCTTTTCTTAAAAAGGAAGAGTGCTGACTTCAGCAATGCAGGCGTGATACAAGGCAGGAGGAATAGTATCTTGTTGGACAGATAAGTTCAGATAAGTTCATTTGATTTGGCTAATAAGTTTGCTACAGTTTAGCCTGCCTTGTGGCTTCCCTGGTGGCTCAGATGGTGAAGAATCTGCCTGCATTGCAGGAGTCTTGGGTTTGATCCCCGGGTCAGGAAGATCCCTGGGGAAAAGGGAATGGCTATCCACTCCAGTATTCTTGCCTGGAGAATCCCATGGACGGACAGAGGAGCCTGGAGGGTTACAGTCCATGGGATTGCAAAGTTGCACACAACTGAGCAACTAACACTTTCACCATCAGCCTACAATACCAAGAAGAGGTAATGCATGAAGGCTAAACTTCAGTATTGACAAAATTCAAGCAGATTAGCTAATTACTTCTAGGTGAGGAAGGCAACAACCTCCCCTTTAGGGGAAAAAGAAAATAGATTATCTCTTGTTTACAACTGTATCTCTAGCTCTCACAAGAGATACAGTTGAATAAACACCTATCAGTTCAGTTCAGTTGCTCATTCGTGTCTGACTCTTTGCAACCCCATGGACTGCAGCACACCAGGCTTCCCTGTCCATCACCAACTCCCGAAACTTACTCAAACTCATGTCCATTGAGTTAGTGATGCCATCCAACCGTCTCATCCCTGTCGTCTGCTTCTCCTCCTGCCTTCAATCTTTCCTAGCATCAGGGTCTTTTCCAATGAGTCAGTTTTTCACATCAGGTGGCCAAAGTATTGGAGTTTCAGCTTCAGCATCAGTCCTTCCAATGAATATTCAGGACTGATTTCCTTTAGGATGGACTGCTTGGATCTCCTTGCAATCCAACGTACTCTCCAAGAGTCTTCTCCAACACCACAGTTCAAAAGCATCAATTCTTCATAAATACCTATGACTAAATAGTAATATGATACCCCCCTACTGGAAGCATTATCTGCATATTAGTGAGAATGAGGGCTTCAGAGAGATGGAATGATCATTCCAAGGTCATTTAACAGGAAACTTTGAGTTCCAACTCAAATTGTATCCAAATGGGAGATTTCTGAGGTCCCGACATTAGTCATTCGACCAGACTGTGTTATACTGCTCAGATCTCAGACCCCAGTCTTATCAACACTAGCAAATAAATACACACAAAGAAACTAGTGACTCCAGCCTCTTCACCTGCCTCTGCCTAAGCTTAACTCAGTCCGCCTTCTGTCTAAGGCTCTCTGAAGTCTTTCATGAGAATCACTGAGTTTTATAACCATCCAGATGAGATTGTCCTTCCATCTGTTAAGGGCCATCAGAGCCCCTGTGCACAAAATTTTAATTTAAGGAGTTTCATGTCCCATCTGGAGCAAGAGGATTCATTCGTCCACGAGAGAAAGAGATCGCTGTGATTTTAACCTGGTTTTAATGGAAATGACTCAATTCTAGTTTTAAAATTTAAATGACGTTTACATATGGCATGTTCCGCACACAGCGAGAATTATCTTGCCAGCCGTTGTTTTCAAAGTCACATTAGCACAGCAGTAAATGCTCTTTAAAAATAAACCGTATAGACAAGAATTCTCATGGCAGCTTTGTTTGCCAGAGGAGAAAACCTGAAGCTAACCCACAAGTCTATCAAAGGAAATGAGATAAAGAGATCGTGTTATGTTCCAACCATGAAGCTATTAAAAAGGATAAGTCGATATACATGTGCCAAGGTGACAATATTTAACATCTACCGATAAATGAAAAAGTGAAATGCAAGACACTATGCATGTCTCTAATACTAGTGATAACAGCAATAAGGTCAGTGTGTGCAGATCACAAGATCTGGAAGAGTATGCAACGAACTCTCGAGAGTAGTGACTCTGCCGCTGCTGCTGCTGCTGCTGCTAAGTCGCTTCAGTCTTGTCCGACTCTGTGCGACCCCATAGATGGCAGCCCACCAGGCTCTCCCGTCCCTGGGATTCTCCAGGCAAGAACACCAGAGTGGGCTGCCATTTCCTTCTCCTAGGAAATGACATTATGGGATAATTTCATTTTCGACCTTATTCATCTCTGTATCTTATAAACTTGTATAAGCATTACCTATCGCTTATGTAATTAATGCTTCTGTCTCATTTTAAATATAAGTAGGTATAATAAATTTAAAATTAATAAACTGGAAGTTTTCAATGGCAGTTTGTATGTCAGCAGAGCATGATCCTTCTAGAGAGTTACCATGTGCCGCAAGCATTGTTCATGCTCTTTGGTCCAGTAATCTTTAACACAGAAAAACTCCATCTATACAGATGTCTATTACAGTTCTGTTTAGCAGAAAGCTGCCAACAACCCAAACGGTTACCAGAAAAAAAGAGTGAAATAAAATGCCATTCTCAAAACATTATGCAACCTTTTAATAAGAAGTGTTAGAAGACTATGAAATAACATGAAATCCTTACATTATAATATGAAGGGTAAATGCAAGATATAAAATCATATATTCAAATGTGTGCAGTCAGATGTCTCAATGGAAGATGAACTAGAAAGAAATTTACCAGGGCTGAGAATAATGTTGTTTTGATGGCGGTGCTCATGTTTATTTTTCTTCCTTGCACATTTTCATAGTTTTCAATTTTTCAATTACCTCTTACTGCCTGCATCATGGAAAATGATGCCATCAGTGCTGTTGATAGGAAATTAAAGAAACAGCAGCATTCTTATTACTGGCTTGGTAGAAAATTCACATTGTTTCTTTTACTCGACTGTCAGGTTCATTTGAAGGAAAAACGAGTTCTCACGCTATGGTTGGCCCTGCCTTCCCCTGTGCTCTGGTGTAAACCCTCCCCAGCCTCTTTGCTCCTTAACTGTGAAATTAGACCACACCATCAGGCTCAATGAGAAACTGAATAGTTTATGAAAGATGAAATTCCCACAAAAGGAGGTCATTTCTTCTAATAATTAAACTTAGCGTCACGTGTGAGCAACCAGTGACTGCTAAATGGACTGACAGTCCCGTGTCAGGGCAACTGAGTTCCAGTTACAGTTCGGACACTTAGTGAGTATTCTTCCTCTGTTTTCTAATGGCTCCATGTTTCAACTTTTTCACTTGTGAAATAATTGTGTTGAACTAGAATCTGAATTTTAAATGCAGCCTTTTTCTAAAATGGAAGGAATAGGAAGTACCTTTTGGATTCAAGGGTAATATTAGACATTGTTACCTTTATTTGATGCGCAAAGAAATGAATATATAAAGAAGGTAAGAAAGTCGACCAAGGTAGCAACTAAGCTAGGATTCAGTTCCAGGCCATCTGACTCTTTCTCTTTAAGATTTTGTAGGTTAGGGAGCTGAGGCTTCAGAGGACTGAATGATTTATCCAGGGTACATGGCAAGTTAGAGTTGGGGCTAGAATACAAATTTCCTGATGCCCGTACTACATTTACTTTACTTAAAAAAAAAAAAAAAAGTTGCAGATTCAAGTTACTTATAGTCCTCCATTTATAGTTGATTATAATCAATTATTGGTATTGCCTACCCCTTTTGTTTTATTTTATTTTTCCCTTTTACTTCCTATCCTCACTATAATTTAATTTGCCCTCTGGGGGTGTTTCTGGATCTGTTATGGCAGTTCACTAATTTGTTCTTTGGCTACATATTTTCTATTGTGTATCCTAGCTCTCAAATTGGATGTTTTAACCATTTTCAAAATATAATCATTATATCCAGTAGATTCTCCTTTATAACCTCTCATTTCTATGTCTTTACCAAATATTCTCTTTTAAATTTTTGATCAATTTTTTTCAATTCCTATGGGCTTTCCTTGTAGCTCAATTGGTAAAGAATCTGCCTCCAGTGCAGGAGACCAGGGTTCGATCCCTAGGTCAGAAAGATCCCCTGGAGAAGGAAATGGCAACCCACTCCAGTATTCTTGCCTGGAGAATCCCATGGACAGAGGAACCTGGCAGGCTACAGTCCATGCGGTAACAAGAGTCAGACATGACTTAGTGACTAGAGAGAGAGGATAGTGTAGAATGTGCTGCGGTAACCAGTTCTCTTGCCTGAAACATCCATGGACGGAGGAGCCTGGTGGGCTGCAGTCCATGGGGTCGCTAAGAGTCAGAGATGACTGAGTGACTTCACTTTCACTTTTCACTTTCATGCATTGGAGAAGGAAATGGCAACCCACTCCAGTGTTCTTGCCTGGAGAATCCCAGGGACGGGGGAGCCTGTTGGGCTGCCATCTCTGGGGTCGCACAGAGTCAGACACGACTGAAGTGACTTAGCAGCAGCAGCAGCAGCAACAAGTGATATTGGACATTTCAGCAACTAATATACATGAAGCTTTATTTCTCACTCACAGGCAACTTTAGTTGCTTTTCTCAGACTGTGACCCAGGCTGCTTCCACACTGAAACCCCACCATCTTGGAGGTCTTCACTGTAAGTCATAAAAACAGTAGCCCAAGTACCATGGAGAACTCACACTCCATTAGCCAGAACTAGTCATGTGGCCCCAACCTAACTGCCAGGAAAGCTGGAACATGATAAATGAGCACATGGACTTTTGGTGAGCACCAATTATCTCCTTGACAAGGGCAGCTTGCTTAATTTGTTGTCTGTGAGCTCATTTTCACCTGGGACCTCACTGTCCCCCACCCGCTTTTTGGCTGGAAAAATGTATCTAGGGAAAGTCCAGGAGCTGTACAGTGGGTGTATTAGTCAAGGTATGCTAACACATATCCCAAGATCCTCCAAATCCCACAGGCTTTTCATATTAGAGGCATGCTTCCTACTCATACCACAGACCAACCATGCATTCAAGCAGGCAGCCCTCCATGTAGGAACTCAGGAAGCTTGCTCTTTCCATCTGGTGGGTTTCCCAAGCAGGCCTGCAGAGCAAAGACCCATGGTCACCCTGGACCATTGCAATGGAGAAGCCCTAGGCAGAAAATAAAAGATACACAGTTCATGCTCAAGGTGAGATGCTCTCAGCAAGAAATGAGCCCCAGCCCAGGGGAAGCTATTTCTTCTAGCCATTACTGAGATCAGAGTTGAGGCTGAGAGGATGTAAGGCAGTATGTGAAAGGCGTCAGATACCCCAGCTTCTACAACATTGCTCACCTTCAAAGGACCGTGATTAAGCCTGCTCTAAATCCATGAATCCCGAGTTTGGTTGAACAACCCGACACACCTAGGATTGAGACGCATAAGGGAAAATGGCAGAAGCAGCCCCAATGTTCTTATCAATTTCAAGCCAATCACAAGCCTTCATTCAATTCTCCTTGGATATTGAATGCTCTGTCATTTCGTGCCCTTGCTATACCAGAAAATTCTCCCATGCAGCTCCAAGAATTGTTCTCTGCAAGTGTGTGTGTGTGTGTGTTAGTTGCTCAGCTGTGTCCAACTCTTTGTGACCCCATGGACTGTAGCCCATCAGGCTCCTTTGTCCATGGGATTCTCCAGGCAAGAATACTGGAGTGGGTTACCATTTCCTTCTCTGCAAGTAGGAACCACTTACTGGCTCAGTCATCTTGAGTGCATATACGTGCCAAGGATGCCTATGTCAAGTTCTGATGTCCCCGGGACAAATCCCCACACGTATAAAAGTATGTCTTGCCTGGGTCAACTTTTTCTGGAATAAGACATTTCTGCTTTGGTCTGCACAAAGTCTGCACGTGAGATTTCCATTTCCTAGGAGCTTCACTTTCAAGGTCATAATGCAAGGGTAAATGAAAACAAAAAGAAGACAGGAAAGCCTATTTTTTGATCTTCCAGATATCTCTTCCTTTTCACCTCTGAACTCATATCCAGCTGCTTCCCTGAGTGACTCCCTTGGCAGGGTTGGATCAGAGCTCACAGGATATCCTCATCCATCCAGCTAGGAGTCTCCTAGGGGTTTCGATCAATGTGCCCCTTTCCTTAACCACCAGGACCTTTCCCTCTGGCCCCTTCAGGGTGGGTCTACAAGCAGTACTTCTGCAAGCTTTCTGTAGCCCTGCAGGTGACACCACAGCTGCTGCCAGACGGGGCTCCTGGTGGCACCATTCCTCTTGCATGCTTGCAGAACAATTAAATGCAATGCTAGCTTGCTTTAACATTAATAACAAAATAAGTATTATTCATTAATCACATACTACAGACCAGGCACGATCGTATGTTTTGACCTTTCATTTTATTCCTTGCCTAAGAGGAAGATGGTATTATTATGACAGAATTCTCTTTAAGAATGGGATAATTCAGTGTGAGAACAAGAAAGAAATCACCTAAGGTCATACAGTTAGTAAATGTCAATCTTAACCACTGTGCTATTTTGCAAATAGCTCTCAATTTTTGGAATACTAGTGATTAGATCTCAATTTTTAGAAGGCAGACAACATTCCAGGACAAAAGTCTGTCTGTTACCTGAGAAATGTTAATATAACAGAGCTTGGCTCATACTGTCTCTCCACAAACAAAACTACATAACAAAATAAAACGGGGTTACTATAAAGAGCTCATGAAAATTTGAGCAGTTTAATCCTTGGGAAAACTCCAAAGGGGCCCATCTGGTTTTGAAATGCAAAATTGTCCAAACAGAGTCTATGTGGAAAACTTTTAGACAAGCTACACAATTGTGCTCAGACACTCAGCTGTGTCTGACTGTGACCCCACGGACTGTAACCCACCAGGCTCCCCTGTCCATTGGATTTCTCAGGCAAGGATACTGGAGTGGGTTCCAGGGGATCTTCCTGACTTGGGGGGTCAAGCACTCGTCTCCTGCATTGGCAGGAGGATTCTTTACCACTAGCTCCCCCTGAGAAGCTCACTGTACACAATAAAGTATCAAGAAGTTTGCAGTTGTCAGCCAGTGCTACAAAAGGGAAATGGACTCCAGAAGAAAAAGAGTGGGGGGTGGCCAGTGGAGTATGCACATGTGGACAGAGCCTGCTCATCACTGCTGAGAGTGATGGGAAAACTTACAGAGAAAGCGACATCATTTGAAGTCCTTTTCTGCATTTGCTATAGTTATCCTCAAACTTCATAAACATTTGTTAGTCAAAACAGCCTCATATTAGCACGGTTTTGGAGAAGGAATGGAAGGGCAGGTAGAAGTGACCCAACAGCAAAATAAATACTGTTCCCAACAATAATGAGATGATAAGTTTCAGCAGCAAACCCACCTGAACTGTGAAATAATTCTGTGTGTGTCCCAAATCCAGGAGACCCTTGGAAGGGGCAGAGAGAACTAGATGCTGTCAGCAGATAGAACAGAGGGTGTGATACAATAAGAAGTAAGTAGATTTGCTCTTTGTCCCCAATTCTTGGCACCTAAAGCCCTTGGAATCTCCAGAGTGATGAATGTCTTTTGTGCACTGAGCTGACTGGAGGCTGGGGGCCCCTGGATAGCTTCAGGATGGGGGCTGGTTTCCAGAAAGACCAAGGCATGGAACTTGCAACCCCACCCCTTGACCTCCAGAGAAGGAAGCAGGGATAGAGGTTGAGAAAAATCACCAGTGGCCAATGAATTAATCAATCATGCCTAAGTAATGAAAGCTCCATAAAAACCCTTAAATGACAGAATTCCGACAGCCTCTGGGTTGGTGAACATAGCCACTTATACAGTCAGAAATACAATCATCCCTTGGTATCCACGGGGGACTGGCTCTGAAACCTCCGCGGATACCCAGCTC
Source organism: Aepyceros melampus (assembly GCA_006408695.1). NCBI lineage: Eukaryota > Metazoa > Chordata > Mammalia > Artiodactyla > Bovidae > Aepyceros > Aepyceros melampus. The sequence continues at coordinate 48,382 of SJXQ01006279.1, read as the reverse complement.
CATGGATGCTCAAGTCCCTTGTATAAAATGGAGTAGTACAAACAAGTAACAACCTGAGACTTGAAATTGGCTTCAGAAACTGAGCTCTGAAATGCATGTTATCTGACACCAACTTCCCAGAGTTGTTGAATTGAATTCCAAGACTTCCAGTTGGTATCTGGAGAGTTGGAAAAAGTAGCTTGGTGGAAAATATCCCCACCCCTGTGATGTCAGAAATGTGAGTAAAAATGGCTCAGAGAGGATAATGCCATTTATTGAATGGGTGACACTGGAAAAATAGAGCACCTTAAGTCAATTGGTTTTCACTGGTTTATTAAAAATTGGATAAAATACAGACCAGCTTTTATGTCCCATAAAACATAGTCACAAATGCAAACCACACATGTAATTTAAAGGTTTTTTTAAGCAGGCATGTTTTAAAAAAATAAAAAGAAATACATGAAGTTAACTTTAATAATATATTTCATCTAACCTAATATATCCAAAATTATCATTTCAACATGTAATCAATGTCTAAAAATAGAGGAGGTATTTTGTATTCTTTTTTTTTTTTTTTGCAGTAAGTCTTTGAAATTCATTTTATATTTTACACTTACAGCTCTTCTCGGTTTGGACCAGCCACATGTGAAATGCACAAATCACTGAAGTTTCTCTGGTCAAGATTTAAAATGAAACTTTTTTAATAATTTTTCACGGCAGTTTGCATAAAAGATAGTACTATATGCTATAATATTTCCTATTTGCAGCTTCTTCTGTATTATAAAAGCAATAAATGTTCATTTGTAGAAATTTTGAAAAATAAAATACAAAGAAAAAAATGTACCTATAAACCCCATTTCAGAAATAATCATTGTTAAATATTTTAATACATGTACTTCTAGGATAACCTATATATATATTACTCTTTATATATCCTCAGCACTTCAACCTAATTCATTTCTCCCCAACATTACCATAAGAGTTACCTCTTTAATCTCCCTGAGTCCAGTCTCCTCCACTTCAATCCATCTTGACTACTGATGCAAAACTAATCTTCCAAAAATGCTATTTTCTGGCTATTGAGGGAAGGCAGGTAAAATGAGAGCTTGCATAGCCAGGTGTGACTGACTCATTCTAACAGAAACATACACTCCGGGAAATTTTTCCTTCTAATGGAAATAGAATTACTCCTCTGTTACCTCTTTCTCATATCTAGCCCATTAGGTGACGCAAAGTCTATTGCAAGATACTTAAGAAGATCTTAGAAAGATTTGAGAGTACAATCTCTCTAAGAAAGGCTGGAGGCAATAGCAGCTGAGCTCTCTCCAGTGTTATAGCTTCGGGCTATGGCCAAGTATATAGAGCCCAAGAACTACACTCTCATGCTGAAGTACAGGCATTGAGACAAACAGGTCTCACAGGAAAATCAATAAAGATGTAAGGCGAGACCATCCAAGCAAACTGAAAGTCTGGTTAGGGCTGCCTACATTAAGTATGTGTGTGTGAATGCTAAGTCCCTTCATGCCGGAAGCCAGCGTGAGGAATCCCACCCATGACAGGGTCATGCGGCAGAGATTTGATGGGCAAGGACGAGTCAGATCTCAGGTTTTCCCCCTGGCATTTCCTGAGCATGTACCCCAAAAAATAAGAATCTGCCTGCTTTTCCACTCTTCTGACATTCTCTGGAAAAAGTCAACTCAGGGCTTTAGTCTTCTGCATTTGAAAGGGTGTTTCAATCCAAAAACCTCTCTGATGGCTTTCTAGCCTGCCTGCAGGCTGCGCATGTGATTGTTTGAGGCCTCCCAACCGGAGGCACAGGAAGCTTAAAACATCCTAGGAATGTAGGGGCTTCCGAGGAGTCAAAATCATTAGAATAGGACTGATTAAAGGTTTCATTTGTTGAGCCAATACTTGCTGCCAAATTTTCATATCTTATATAGTTGGTATATAGAAAAACAGGTAGTAGACCTGGTATTAGCAATATTAGATCTTTGAGTTAAGTACTTTCTTTGTTATAACTCACTGCACCTTTGTCCTACATGAATGTAACTTTATATAGTATTTTGAAGGTGATGCAGAGTAAAGAAAAAACACTTCCAGGGAAAAGGAGTTTTCTGGTTGATAGACAATTACCCAGGAAGAGAGCCATAAAAATGTTAACAGGTCTCTTGGCCAGAAGATAATGTAAACCACCTGAGACCTTTTGTATACGGGATTGTATGCAAATAGAAAGCCTGGTTTTTGGCTGCTAACGCTACATAATTCTGTATTACCCATTGATCTCTGTGTACAATCTAAAAAGTTATAAAAGGCCTTTCTAGAGAATAGGAGTGGGGCCAGTCATTGGAAGGGGCTAGTCATTGGAAGGACTGGTTTCCCCCGTGTCTCCTATTTACTCTAATTTCAGGCTGAATTCCCAGCTGGGGCGTGGAGGCTTGCCATGTCTACTTACTTGCCCCGGCTGCTAAGATCCGAAAGAGAGAGAGCCCAGGGCGGGGCACTCTCTGATATTAAAACGGACACTGGTGGCCTAACATAGATGGTGCAAGCTCCTTGTCTGGAACTTTATTGGCTTTCCACGTAAACCAAATTATTCAGCCTTCTTTTCTCCATCTTAATTTTCCTACTATACTATTATTTCATTTCCTAATCTTATATATCTAAATAAATAATTCTTTCTAAGACGCCGACACCGTCTCCCCTTCGAATTCCCTGGATCCACCGGAGCTGGACCCCGGCACCTTCACTCATGTCTGACTCTTTGCAGCACCACGGACTGTATGTAGCCCATCAGGCTCCTCTGTCCATGGGATTCTTCAGAAAAGCGTACTGGAGGGGGTTGCCATTTCCTTCTCCAGGGTATCTTTCCAGCCCAGAGATGGAATCCTGGTCTCCTTCATATTAGCGTACAGCCTTGTGGCTCTTGCCTTTATAAGCCTCTGACTCTCTTCCTTGGAACACTCATTTGGTTTTACCTTAAAAAGTGTCTCCCAAATTGCAATTTTGAAGACAGCAAAAAAAAACACTTTCATTTCCAGACTTTCTCAGTTTTTTTGGTTGACATTACATGGTGTCAGATGTAGATGCAGGCTTTCTGGTTTTTTTCATTTTTGATTGACAATATTCACAACTGTTGCACATGGTGTCTAAGGAATTTGCTATTTTGCAAGAGTAAACAACTCACACATTATCGCTAAATGTATACACACATACATACAAGATACAGCATGTGTGAGGCATGATTCTAATTCTTTTTTTTAAATTAATTTTATTTTTATTTTTTAGTTTCTTTTGCTTTACAATACTGTATTCATTTTGCTATACATTGACATGAATCAGCCACAAGTGTACATGAACTCCCAATCCAGACCCTCTGATTCTAATTCTTTACACTGGTAACTATGTGGACATTAAAAACTAAAACTGCAAATAGTTTTCCAATACAAAAAGATTTACGTGATTGTATTCCAATGTGTACAAATTAAATAAACTGTCAACTTTAATTTTGAAATAAAAATTTGATTCTTAATTGCAATTAGTTTTCTTTTAAAAGAGCAATTCCAGTATTTTCGAAGAAAATATATAAATTACCAAAGCAATCTACTTTTACACTTTTTTGCATTTACCTTATGTTTTTGATGTAAATCATCAACTTTTGTTCAATTTGAGTACATTTCACTTTTTAATTCTTTAGATCCTTTCTATCCTAGAAAACGAACTATGTGAAAGTCTACACTATACCAAGATAATTTGATTTTGTTGAAATGAAGGGAAAAAAATTAATTTTATAGAGTAGGTAAAAACGCATAGAGTAGGAAAGTGTTTCAGTACTCATCTAAATACCACTGGTTCAGGAACTCAATGTGCCCCATGATAATTACATTCATCATCTTTAATATTTTGCCAAATTTCAATTATGTAAAAACTGTGCAAAACCATGAAAAATCAAGTTTTACATATTTTCTATTTTTCCAATCTGAAAATGTATCTGTCAAGTGTAAGGGAAGAAAAATTGTTTTTCCATCTTAGAGTCATAGGCTAGGGTCCTGTATATTAGGCTGACTAAAAAGATATATTTACAAGAGAAAAACAGACAAGCTTACATAGCATCTTAGCAAAGAGCAATAACTTTGCAGAGAAGTGGCAAGACAGAGGAGAAGGACTTTGAGCATCTAGGGCAGCAAATTGTGGCAAGGTCAATATATGGAAAATGCAGAGTACATCATGAGAAACGCTGGGCTGGAAGAAGCACAAGCTGGAATCCAGATAGCCGGGAGAAATATCAATAACCTCAGATATGCAGATGACACCACCCTTATGGCAGAAAGTGAAGAGGAGCTAAAGAGCCTCTTGATGAAAGTGAAAGAGGAGAGTGAAAAAGTTGGCTTAAAGCTCAACATTCAGAAAACAAAGATCATGGCATCTGGTCCCATGACTTCATGGGAAATAGATGGGGAAACAGGGGAAACAGTGTTAGACTTTATTTTTTTGGGCTCCAAAATCACTGCAGATGGTGATTGCAGCCATGAAATTAAAAGGCGCTTACTCCTTGGAAGAAAAGTTATGACCAACCTAGATAGCATATTCAAAAGCAGAGACATTACTTTGCCAACAAAGGTCCGTCTAGTCAAGGCTATGGTTTTTCCATTGGTCATGTATGGATGTGAGAGTTGGACTGTGAAGAAAGCTGAGCACCAAAGAATTGATGCTTTTGAACTGTGGTGTTGGAGAAGACTCTTGAGAGTCCCTTGGACTGCAAGGAGATCCAACCAGTCCATTCTGAAGGAGATCAGCCCCGGGATTTCTTTGGAAGGAATGATGCTAAAGCTGAAACTCCAGTACTTTGGCCACCTCATGCGAAGAGTTGACTCATTGGAAAAGACTCTGATGCTGCGAGGGATTGGGGGCAGGAGGAGAAGGGGATGACAGAGGATGAGATGGCTGGATGGCATCACTGACTCGGTGGATGTGAGTCTGAGTGAACTCTGGGTATTGGTGATGGACAGGGAGGCCTGGTGTGCTGCGATGCACGGGGTCGCAAAAAGTCGGACACAACTGAGCGACCGCACTGAACTGAATGGTAGATAAGTGCTAGTCTGAATGAGTTGATCATATAGATTCCTCAGATGCTGTCTCTGGGCTAAGAGTTCTCTCTGGTGACTACCTTCTGCCCTTTACAGTAGAGAGGGGAGAGGGATACTCTTTACAAACTTATGTCCTGCTTTTAGGCCAAAATGAGGGAGAGTAGAGAGATTCTCTTGTATTAGCTTTTTTTCAAAAGCCTTCAGTTCAATATAATCTTCATGCCAAAGTGGTGTATTTTGGGGTGGCATATTTCGCTACCCTTCAGAAGGAAGAGGGATAAACCATATTTTATTTAACAGTATATTAGCTTGATTTTCTCTGGTATAGACCATTTACATTTCATATGATTATTACTCTATTTGAATTTGGGTCTACCATTTTACTATTTGCTTTCGGTTTGTTTCCTCTGGTTTTTTATCTATTTTCCCTTTGCTGTCTCTTTTTGGGTTATTTGAATATTTTTTATTATTACATTTTACTTATTGTGTGTTTGGACTATATCTCTTCAGATAATATGTTTATAGATTACTTTAGGGATCATAGTGTACATTTTTTTTTAACATTAGCACTTCAAGTGCAATGTAGGAAACTCACCACCACAAAGATCTCTTTATCCCTGCCCCTTTACTTTGTAGTTACAGAGACGTCACCTTCAGGTCACCACATGGTAAATACACACTGGCCAGGTCCAGGGCCTCCAGGGACAGCCCTGCCACCCTTCACTCTTTTCTCCTTGGTGACCTCGGAGTGTACGAGGCCTGCCTAGAGATCTCACAGCATCTGCTCTGTGAACCCAAATTGGCTCATGGAAGTCCCCAAGTCCAGTTGTAGGGAGATATTCTCCAATCAACTTTGTCAGAAAGTTCTGAGCCCTGAGGGTTGTTTGGTCCCTGCCTGAAGCCTTAATTTGTAGATATTTCTTTTTCGTTTGGCTTTTTAATCCCTGTATCTGCTGCTGCTGCTGCTACTGCTGCTAAATCGCTTCAGTTGTGCCCAACTCTGTGCGACCCCATAGAAGGCAGCCCACCAGGCTCCCCTGTCCCTGGGATTCTCCAGGCAAGAACACTGGAGTGGGTTGCCATTTCCTTCTCCAATGCATGAAAGTGAAAAGTGAAAGCGAAGTCACTGAGTCGTGTCCAACTCTGTATCTAGTCTGTCCATTTATTAAGATTTCTGTGTTAGGATAAGAGACAGAAACCTTACTCTATCTGGTTTAAACAAAAACAGTTTATTGATTTATGGAAATAAAAATGTTGGTTTCAATCTCTCTCTCTTTTTTTTTTTTTTTTGTATCTCTTAGGCTGGTGCCTTGGGCATTTCATTCCTTCGTCCAAGGAACACCTGAGTTCACACAATGGACCAGTAACTGAGATGGGTGCAGCGGGCATTCAAAAAGCTCACTGACCTGAACACTGCTAGTGTCAGATATCCTTTTTATACCAGTAGGTTTCATTTAACACTCCAACTCCCATGTTTTAAATTCCCAGATTGACTTTCTCACTTGATCCACTAATCCGGAAACAAAAGCTCTTAAAGTTTAGATTTAAATGCATTGACTACGTTAAGTGCTACACCCTAGACCTTGTTAATAATCTTTAAAATGCACTCCGGCGCCAACACTCTGAGGGACTTCGGACCGAGAAAGTCGGGAAAACCCCGGGCAGTTCGGCGGACTTTCCACGGGATTCTAAAGGGCCCCAGGATAATTAATGTCTTTATAAGGACATCAGTGTAATAAATACGCAAATCGTGGCAGTTCCGAGCTCATTCCAGCTCTGTGAAGGCCCACGACCACATCCTGGTCTCCCAGGTCACCGTTACGAAGCAGGATGCTGGTTCGATCTGTAACAGACTCTGAACTGTAGTGTTGAGAAAACTCTTGAGAGCCCCTTGGACAGCAAGGAAACCCAACCAGTTCATCCTAAAGGAAATCAGTCCTGAATGTTCATTGGAAGGACTGATGCTGAAGCTGAAACTCCAATACTCTGGCCACCTGATGCGAAGAACCTACTCATTGGGAAAGACCCTGATGATGGAAACGATTGAAGGCAGGAGGAGAAGGGGACGACAGAGGATGAGATGGTTGGATGGCATCACCGACTCAATGGGCATGAGTTTGAGTAAACTCCGGGAGTTGGTGATGGACAGACAGGCCTGGGGTGCTGCAGTCCATGGGGTCGCAAAGAATAGGACACGACTGATGGACTGAACTGAAGCCTCCCCTCTCCTCCCGCGCTGGCTACAGTAGACGAGCCCGGCCCCGTCCCCAGCGCACGCCCGGAGCCCCGCCTCCCCGCCCCGCCCCCAGCGCGCGCCCG
>SJXQ01006279.1:17847-40302 GCA_006408695.1 Aepyceros melampus | reverse complement strand
GGGCCTCGCGGATGCGGCGAGCGCGCTCCCCCGGTGCCTCGGCCGGGTGGCCGCCCTGGCGTCCTCCAGGAGAGGTGAGGGCCGGGCCGGGGCGGCGGGAGCTGGGCAGGCCGGCCGAGGTCGCCGGTCTTCTCCCGGGCGGTCACGCTGTCTGGGCCACGCGCTACCTTGGGCTTCCCCAGACGGGAAGGTCCGACCCCTCCGGAGGCGGGCGCCGGCTGTCCGGCGCAGGTTGTGAGGATGGCTGCGGGAAGGGGGTGCGTACTTCCCCAGATCCCCCGGGTCGGGTGCACACACGGCGTGTAGTAGGCTAGCGATGGGAGGCGCGAAGCTATAGGAGACGAAGGGATTGTTTCACAGTTTAATTTCAGACCCTCTTTTGGGTACGTTACTGTGCCTAGCATTTTTCTAAGTACTCAGGGTGTATGGGTCAGCAAACTCTTTTCCTTCTTGGAGCTTAATTCTAGCAAAGGAGATTATATGTTTATAATATGTTATACATAAATATCATATATATAATTATATATGTATATAATAACATCTGATCAATGATGTCGGAAAAAATAGAGGGGGTAAAGGTTGGGAAGTGGAGTGGTCCTCCAGTTACTCATTTAAATGGAGTCCTCATAATAAGCTTCATTGAGAAGTTGGCATTTGATTCAATTCTTTGAGAACGTGAGATCAATCACTCCCCTGTATGAGATGGGAAAAGTCTAAGCAGACTCAGTGTACTAGATTGAAAACTGTTGATTAAAAAAAAAATAATTTGGGGTAATCATTATTTATTAGCAAAAGTCTAACTTTGGGGAATCTATACATATACATCCGTGGCTCTCCCTAACCACACTGATGGCTATTTAAAAAATGTTTTCCTCTACAGAAATGCTCGGTAAATGTTGGTTGCTTCTGAAATTTAAGAATATATTTGGCTGGGCAAGAAACTGGTTAGTTTCTTGCAAAGCGTGAAGGAGAGTTGTGTAGGAGACTGGGTCAGCTGTCAGTGTGCTGCAGTAATTGTGAGTCTTTATTTCTGTACTTTCCCTTTTGTTGCTCTTTTTTTGACAAGCTAGTAACTTGTGATTTCTTTTCCTCATGATCCCATCAGCTAATGAGAATTTTGTTTCTTGGTCTTCAGCCTAGTGGTCTGTTTGGTGTCCAGGATTCTCCGTAGAGCTACTTAGACCTAAGGATGATTTATGAATAGGAACTTTGTGCTTCTTCCTCTGTCCAGGGCTAACTTTGGGCTTCTTTTGTGTATGCTTTGATGTGCTGAATGTCCCCAAAGGAGAATTACATATCATAGCTCAGTTTCCTTGTTTCTTGGTTATTAATTCTGGGAATTCATAGTTCTTGGACCTCAATTTGTTGTCACAATAAAGAAGGAAAAGTGGGCCAGAGCTGCTTCCGGTGCCAGAGTACTGCTGTATCCTTAGGCCCTGCTCTGTGATGGAGGCAAGATGGACTTCACCTTCCATCAGCTGAAGTTGGAGGGTCAAGTGGCACATGACTAGGCCGTCTCCATTTTTCAGTCAATAATATTTATTTAAAATAAGCTTGCAGTATTGTTTTAAATTACATGAATGATTATTGTTATTAGAAGAAAGGAATTTGGGACTAGAATAATCGTATCAAGCCAGTTCTAGACACAAATATATTTGAGCTCTCTAACTCATGGAACAGTCCAGCACGGTTCTGAAATGGGTGGGGTGGCCTGTAAAGAGCCCTGTAAGAAGTGCATTCATTCATTCACCTGCCATCCAGCTAGGGCTGTTCTGTATCGGGGTCTCTTCTCGTAAAGGCCGGTTTTTGCCCAGGGCTAGAGATAAAGGATGAAAAAAGAGGTGCCAGAGTTAAGTGACCTCACTTATGTGAAAAGGGAAAACCATAGGTGAAGAGGAGAAATTAGTTCACCTCAAACTGTCTTTGTAGACAGTCTATAGATCTGGATCTAAGAATTCATACAGTTGGATATTTTGTTAAGTTATTTCTGGCCTGCAATGTACCAGGACCTCTGCTAAATGCTAGTGATACAAAAATAACTGACTGGACACTCTTGGGGAGCTTGGAATGATACACAGATATGGACATAAATGTAGTAAGTGCTATGATAGGGTTGTCTGTCCTGGGCTGAGAACACAGATAAAGAAGGAATACAAGCTGCTCCCTTACCTGGGAGGAGTTAGCAGAGAGAACCTTACAGGGTAGCATAATGCCCCGCCCAAAACATAATGGGTGCTTAGCACACTGTCAGATTAGATGAAGAGGGGTAAAAGGGATGCTTAAATTTACCAGTTGAGAAAGGGGAGCAAGCCAAGCTTAAGGCTGGAGTACCGAGTCTGACAATGCGGGAAACAGAATAGCTTAGGTGGCCAGAAGAAAAGCTAAGGGGGTGAGTGGGCTAAATGAGGATGAGCTTTGTGTGCCTGGTCAAGGGCCTTATACTGTAGGTGAGTGCTTTGAATCTAAGCAACTCTCAAGTTTTTTTGTTTGTTTTGTTTTTACTCTTTGACACACACATACATACAGTAGTTGCTGCATTTTATGTTTCGTTGGTCTGCAAACAGTGCTTGGTGCAGAGTGATTATTGGTTCTCTGGTCCTTATCTTGGTACAGACTGACTGCAGCCACCCAACTCTTTCCAGTAACTTGCGAACCACTGCTATCGTCTTACAGAAAAGCATCACATCTGTAGGGTCCTGTCCATGTCATGTTTTTGCTTACTTGGAATTTCCTTTGAATGTGTAGGGGATGAGAATAAGAGTTGATCAGCTGAAGGATGCTTAGGAGAGCTACTGAGAAAACTTTTCAACTCTGAATTAATAGATGACTATTCTGTCTTCTCTCACTCTTCCATGCCTGACATTTTAGAAAAATAAGAACAAAGATATAGTAGGTTTTTATATTCAGTTCAGTGCAATCGCTCAGTCATGTCTGACTCTTTTCAACCTCATGGACTGCAGCACACCAAGTCTCCCTGTCCATCACCAACTTGTGGAGCCTACTCAAACTCATGTCCATTGAGTCGGTGATGCCATCCAACCATCTCATCCTCTATCATCCCTGTCTCCTGCCGCCTTCAATCATTCCCAGCATCAGGATCTTTTCCAGTGAGTCAGTTCTTCACATTAGGTGGCGAAAGTATTGGAGTTTCAGCTTCAGTATTGGTCCTTCCAATTAATATTCAAGACTGATTTACTTTAGAATGGACTGGTTTTTATATAGCTATACCACTGCTATCGTCTTACAGAAAAGCATCACATCTGTAGGGTCCTGTCCATGTCATGTTTTTGCTTACTTGGAATTTCCTTTGAATGTGTAGGGGATGAGAATAAGAGTTGATCAGCTGAAGGATGCTTAGGAGAGCTACTGAGAAAACTTTTCAACTCTGAATTAATAGATGACTATTCTGTCTTCTCTCACTCTTCCATGCCTGACATTTTAGAAAAATAAGAACAAAGATATAGTAGGTTTTTATATTCAGTTCAGTGCAATCGCTCAGTCATGTCTGACTCTTTTCAACCTCATGGACTGCAGCACACCAAGTCTCCCTGTCCATCACCAACTTGTGGAGCCTACTCAAACTCATGTCCATTGAGTCGGTGATGCCATCCAACCATCTCATCCTCTATCATCCCTGTCTCCTGCCGCCTTCAATCATTCCCAGCATCAGGATCTTTTCCAGTGAGTCAGTTCTTCACATTAGGTGGCGAAAGTATTGGAGTTTCAGCTTCAGTATTGGTCCTTCCAATTAATATTCAAGACTGATTTACTTTAGAATGGACTGGTTTTTATATAGCTATGTTTATTACATTTAATTGAAATATTTTTATTTTATATTGTCCATCTCTCTTCTTTTGCTGTCAATTTTAGTATGCTTATAAATGGCAACCCACTCCAGTATTCTTGCCTGGAGAATCTCATGGACTGAGGAGCCTGCTGGGCTGCAGTCCATGGGGTCACAAAGAGTCGGACACAACTGAGTGACTTTACTTACTTACTTACTTACTTATAACAATAAAAAACTATTATGTTTAAATGGCATTTCTTGATAAAAATTACAAGTTCATTTTGCAGTTGTTCCCTGTCTTTTTAAAACTACTTTTATGGTTTGTGGAATACAAAAACCAGGAAACCATTACTATGCTGCCTCCTTCAAATGAGCACTGGGAGGGACTTCCTGGGCTGTCCAGTGCTTAGGACTCCACCCTTCATGTAGAGGGGCTGCAGGTTCAATCCCTGGTCAGGGAACTAGGATCCCACATATCATGAGGAGTGGCCAAAAAAATTTTTAAAATCAAATGAGCATCTTGAAACAAATTTGCAAAACAGGTTGGATCTGTGGTTAAACACACAAAAATTCATATAACAGGTAAATATGAATTGTTAGAACATGTCTCCCCAAAGGTAGACTTTTGCAAAGTCAAGGAAAGAAAACTACAGACAAAAATCTGTTATGAAAATACTAGCAAACCACATCCAGCCATATGTAAGCGGGAGTCAACGCCATGACCAAGTGGGCCTCCGTCTCAGGAACAGCAGGTTCACTTATCACCAGAAAATCAATTTGTGTAGCACACCACATTCACCACGTAAAGGAGGGAAACCACACGATCATGGGAAAAAAACAGAGAATTTGACGAAAATCCATAATCTATTCGTGACAAATCTGGATCAGAAGGAACCTGCCTCACCTGATTTAATGACATCTGAAACACTTCATACTTAATGGTGAAAGGCTGTCTGAAACTTCATACTTAATGGTGAAAGACAAGATTCTTCTTCCCTTAAGGTCAGGAACAGGCTGTGTGCTCTCACTATCCAACTGAACATGGTGCCAGAAGTTCTAGCCAGTACAGTTAGGCAAGAAAATGAAAAGGCATCCAGATTGTAAAAGAAGAAGTAAATTATCGCTATTCACAGATGACGTGACCTTCTACATGGAAAACTCTAAGGAATTCATTAAAATACTTTCACAGCTAATACACAAATTTAGCAAGATTGCAAGATACAAGATCAACATACGAATTGTACAAAAACAAAACTCAGTTGTATTTTTGTATACTAGCAGTGAACAGTCTGAAAAATCTAAAGAACAACTCCAATAACAGCATCAAAAAGAATAAAATTCTTAAATTTAACAACAACAACAAAAGCACAAAAGTTATATTCTGAAATCTATATATAACATTATTAAAGGAAGTAAAGACCTAAATAAATAGACATTCCATGTTCATGGTTGGAAGACTTTAATATTTTTAGGATGGCTCTGCTTTCCCAAATTGACTTACAGATTTAATGCAATCTCTATCACAGTTCTAAGGAGCTTTTTTGCAGAAATTGATACGATATAATCCTAAAATTTATATGGAAATGCAATCGACTCAAAATAGCCGAGCAATCTTGAAAAAGAACAAAAAGAACTCCCTTCCTGGTGTCAAAACTTATTACAGAGCTACAAGTAATCAAGAAAATGGGACACGAGCAGATGGACAGACATACAGATCAATGGAATAGACTGGAAAATCCACAGATAGACCCACCCACTTAAAATCGGTTGAATGTTTGATGAGTCACAAGACAATTTAATTATTATTAAATATTATTTATTATATTATTTATATATTACAAATATATTACAAAATATTATTCTCTTAAACACTTGCAAATATAACATAGAACAGTGTTAATAACATTTATCATGTTTTCTGTTACATTACTATCTACTATTTATGTAGTTGGCTTCTCTGGTGGCTCAGTGGTAAAGGGAAAATAGTGCTGAGAAAAGCGGACATCCACATGTGAAAGGATGAAGCTGAACCCCCATCTCACACCATATACAAAAACTGTCTCAAATGGATCAAAGACCTAAACGTGAACACCAAAACTGCAAAACCCTTAGAAAACAGAGGTCAGTCTCTGTGCTCACATCTGCCAGTGGCTTCTTAGTTGTGACACCAAAAGCTAAAGGACCAAAAGAAAAAGAGAAATTGGACTTATCTTAAGATATATATATTAAAAAAAAAAAAAACAACCTCTCAGCAATAAAAAGCCCAGTTTTTTAAAAAATGGGCTAAGTGTCTGAAAGTATATTTCTCCAAAGATGTACAGATGGCCAGTAAACACATGAAAAGATATTCAGCATCATTAACTGTCAGGGAAATGCAAATCAAAACTACCACTTGACACTGACTAGGATAATTAAAAAAAAAAAGATAATAGTGTTGCGGATGTGGAGAAATTAGAACCTTCATATAGTTAATCCTTTAACTGGTGACTACGTTAAAAAAAAAACGTATATCTGTACAATGAAATATTATTTGGCAATAAAAAGATACTGACATAGAACACGGTGGGGTGAACCTTGAAAATACCACTCTGTGTGAAAGAAACCAGTCACAAGATATAATATACCTAATGTTCTGTTCAAATGTCCAGAGTAGGTAAATTCATAGAGACAGAAGATAGATTAAGGGATTGCCGAGGTTGGGGGGCACGGAGTAGGGAGATGAAAGAGGTAGCTTGAGGGTCTAGGATTTCTTTGAGATCAATGAAAGTATTCTAAAGTTAGTTGTGGGTCAGTTGCACAGCTCTGTAAATATACTGAAAGCAACTGAAGTTTGCATTGCAAATGGGTGAGTCATATGCGTGTGAGGTGTGTCTCAATAAAGCCGTTGTTAATTTAAAAAATGGGCCTTTGAGATGTGCCTTGTGCGTGTTTTTTTTTTTTTCCTGATGCTGAGTTGCTTTTGTTTGCCATCAGGTCCTGTTTTGAACCATAGTGTGCTTTCCTTTCTAGAGCTGAGCCTCTGTGCTGGGAATCTGCAGCTGGACAGCAAAAGGAGAGAGTTCGCCTCTTCTGGGAACAGGAAGCTCTACTTTGACACCCATGCCTTAGTGTGTGTGCTCGAGGAGAATGGTAATCCTCTGCCAGTCGCCACTCGGTGTCATCGAGAAACACTGTACCTCACGGCTTCCTGATGGTCTCACCTAATTTCTCACATTTCTCTTTGACTTTGAAGTCTACAGGTCGCCTTTTGATCAGTCTCCATGTTTTTAAGTCCTTGGTTTTTTTTTCTGTTTAAGGGCATTTTTGCTTCATCGGTACAATTGAGACTTTTCTCCTACGTTTTCTCTTTGTCCAAGTGAAGTGTATGTTTGTAACATCACTCTGGAAGTTAACCATTAGTGTTACAGGTTAAAAATTAGACACAAGCCAGCAAAACTCAGGAATGGCTCCTAGGACAGCTGTCTAAGCCCGGAAGGGACGGTTTTATTCCTGTGCATGTCGTGTGCTCTGAAATTTTTCGTGAAATTAAAATGTTGTGGAGCAGCAGTTATTTCAGCTTACTGTGGTTTTAAAAAAATATTCAGAATGACATTTTCTCTTACTGCTGTTGAACCGACTGATGTAAAAGATTACTCTGATAAGTACGGCAGCTTTGAAAGTACACTTAGTATGTAGGTAGCAGTCTCATATTTAATCTTGTCTAGACAAATGCACAGTGTAAGTTTAATACATATTATATTGATTTTTCTTTAAACCATGAACACATATACTCTCTCAATCAGAATCTCAGATACCACAGCTTATGCCTTTGAAATAAATCAGTCTGTGCTATAGTACAGTCGTCTATCCGGTTATGCGTGTTCATATCTGAAAAGCTGCCCTATGTGGATGTGCTTTATCTGCCCAGAACACGGTGATGGGGTGGGTCCTTCTGTGCCTACGTGGGTTAGTTAGCAGCTCTGGTTTCAGGCTCTGCAAGCTTCCAGCTGTGTGGCCTGACAGTCTTTCTCCCTTCTCAGTTCCCAGCCGCCCACCTCTGGAGCATGGGTGTAGTAAGAATTCCAGAGAGCGCTTGTGAGTGTTAAGTAATGTCCTGAATGCACGTTGGGAAAACTGTCACAGGCTCTGTGATAATTTCTACAGCTTTTTCTTCTCAAACTTGAAACAGTCAGCCTTTTCTACCACGACTTCTTTATACTCAGAATTTTAAAAAGAAAAGTAGAAGTAAGAGGGGCATCTAAAATTATCTTGATAAGCAGAAGTCTTTCCACTTTTCTTTTTCTTTCCTTTTTTCTTTTTCATCGGTCTTTCGTACTCAAAGTAACCAATTGTAAAAAAGACATTCCAGAGAGCGTTTCTACATAGACTGGATGTCTGATGATGTTACGAGGACGTCATTTATTTTGTTAAGCATGACTGTGGCCAGGTAGCTGCAGTGGACCCAAAGCCTTTCTCCCATGAAAGGTGGGGTTTGTTTCTCCTGCCTTTCAGAATCTATTTCTTTATTTTTGACAAAAATAATAGATGTTGAATGTTTCAACATATGTACTTCCTACTTTCCTTAATTTAAAACCCTGGCCCGTGAGTATTTGCCTATTTCAAAACCAGTGATGTAAGGACTCCACTGGGTATAGAATGTGAAAGTGCTTACCTGGATGATGGCTGGGTTAGGGTAGACCAGGAAGGACCCCTTGGGGAATGCTTTGTCCTCTATCCTTTTTTTTCCCCTTCAGAGTTATGGCTCCTGATTCATAGAACTTCCTCTGTCCATAATCTCACTGGCCCTGATTTTGTCCCACCTCTCTTTCCTATTAATACAAAGAATTCATTTGCATCTGGTATCCCAGAAGTTTTCAGGCTTAACTTCTCCCTATTCTTATCCTTTCTCCTCCTGTAGGTGGTTCTAAATTATAAGGCTGTAAAATTTGTCTCTTTTCTTATCAGTGTAAGTCCACTTTGGTTTCTCTTTTTCTTTTCTTTATAATCACCAAGCCTAATTATGTTTAATTATGAACTCTTATTAATCAATTTTAAAAATTCCAAAAGACTTGTTGATTTTTTTAAAATTAGGAAAACAGAAAAGAACCAAGAAAAACTACTCTGAATCCCAGTGCCAGAGCTAAACTATTAACATTTGAGTGATGTTTTTTGCTAGCTGTTCATGACCCACACATTGAAAATAAAAGGATTTTGAATAAAGTGAAAAGAATAGGTTTTTGGAGGCCTTTTTGTCTTCTTTGAATTTGTTTCTTTGTTCTTTTCCAATATAGTCCCATGCTTAATCTCATCCAGATCGAATCAGGTATAACTTTATCCAGACAAATATGCCATGAACTAATTATAAGAATCAGTACATTCTTCTGAAGTCCTTATAGATGAAAGTATTTAACAGAAAGAATTATCTACCAGGTACTTATGCATCTTAAGTATTTAAAATTAAGCATTAGAATTTTCAATGTGAAATATGTTAGTACCTATCGTTATTAAAAATAGTATCACTGCTAAGTTGAGTCTTTATATAATTCAGTTTGTGTCATTTATTGAATATAAAAGAATATATTCTTTCCAGTTTGGGCTTTCCTCACTAGTGATTGAGGAAGATTGTGGAGGAAAAAATGTAAGAACTGATTTTGTCTTTTAACATTAAATAAATTAACAGCTGAATTATTATATAGCCATTGACTTGACCAATTTGTCTGGAAATAAACTTTCTCTACTTAATGTAATTATTTTTTACTAATATATGCACTTTAAAATTAAGGAAGTCATATCCATTGTAGAAAATTAAGACAACACAGAAGAAAATAACAGCTACCTAGACTCTTTCATAAATTACAAAAGCAATAATTTGTATAATATCTGTATTTGTGAGTCTTGCATCTTTTCACTTGACCTTGCAGAGCAGGTATCTCCTGTCATTAGACATTCTCTAAAAACTTGGTTTTTGACCCCTAGGAGGGACGTCAGAACTCAGTCAGTCCCACCCCTCATTTTACGTGAGAAAACAGTCATGTAAACACTCATGTGTCCAACTTGTCCCAAGTGACAGACACATCACAGCCTGTGACTAGACTCACCCTCTTGCCATGCTAAACTTTCCAGCTGCTTCTGAATTCAGACATTCACCTGCAGGTATAACTTTGTCTTTTCTCCCTTTCAATGAAGGAGGTTTTTTTATTCTGACAACTACAGTCCCCTGAGTGATTGTCTTTGTGTGTTTGCCTAGGGTTTACTACTCGACAAGCAGAAGTCATTGTATCTGCCTTGATCAAGATCATGGAGGCCAACATGGAAATCATCTACAGAGACATGGTCACCAAGATGCAGCAGGTAGCTTTGCTGGGGCTCTTGAGCAGATTGAGCTAGTGGGCCACCAGGGAAGTCCCAGCGCATAGCGATTTTAATATAGAGGAGAGGCAAATGGCCAGAGTGGCATAAAGTATATTTATTCAGAGCTGTTTTTTCAACTTCTATAGAATCATTAAGTTTGAAAACTAACTCTTCTAGTCTGCTATGCAGTGGACATGCGTTTGAGCAAACTCTGGGAGGTGGGAAGCCCAGCCTGCT
This sequence comes from Aepyceros melampus, assembly GCA_006408695.1. Taxonomy (NCBI): domain Eukaryota; kingdom Metazoa; phylum Chordata; class Mammalia; order Artiodactyla; family Bovidae; genus Aepyceros; species Aepyceros melampus. The sequence goes on along the minus strand of SJXQ01006279.1, from coordinate 29,948 downwards.
GCAGTCCATGGGATCGCAGAGAGTCAGGCACAACCGAGCGACTGAACAACAGAATGCTTTCGTAAATGGAGATGCAGCCGAATTGTAGCTGGCGGTCCTCTGACTGCCACTCTGCTAACCGTGATTCGTCTGGTGCTGATACTGGCCTGGATCTTCCTCTTTTCTCATTTGGAGACGGAGGAGGACCTTGCTGAACCTCTTTCTATATGCCTATGTCCTGGTTTCTCATTAAGATGATCCCAGGTTGAGATGGTAGGAGGTGGACTTCCTAGGCCAGACGAGGTTTATATGTTTCGTTTTTCTTTTCCCAGGAGATCACTCTTCAGCAAATAATGTCTCAGATCGCTAACGTGAAAAAAGATATGATTATTTTGGAGAAGAGTGAGTTTTCAGCCCTCAGATCAGAAAATGAGGTAAAACTAAAGAGCCATTCATATTTATCAAGTGCTTTTCTATTAGGATATGGAGATATGATGCATGTACACAAAAGTGTGCAAAGAGGTGTACACCACACAAAAGTGTGCAGAGAGGTGTACACCTCAGTGAATCTTCAGTATGGACTGTCAGTCAGATGAAGCGGTCCTTGACCGGCACCACTAACTGGTTTTGCTCTTCCAGAACTTTATCAGTGGAATCACAAATGTGTCTTGCAGCAATAGATTACTCTCTTCCATCGTTCATGGTATTATCGGAACATGCCGCATTACTCTACTGTGATGCATACTAGAGTTGTTTCCAGTCTGGGGTTATGATGAATAAGTGCTGCTGTAAAATATCTCTTCATGTCCTACTTAAGGCATGGGCCTATGAGATCAGTGTTTAAATAGGTACTGTCTCCGCATCTTCCTTTTGTTTCCAGTCCTATTTAGAGTCCCGTGAAGGAAGTTCATTTATCACCTGTTGGTCTTGATCTTATAAGAACCCACCTAGCAAACGATTCCTTCTTTTGCTAGAAAAAAAGATATAAAGTTTGAAACTGTCTTGAAGTCATTTATTTGAGGGCAGAATTAGTTAAAAGGAAACTTGAAAGAGATACTAAAGCATCTCTGGAGGGAAATGAGACTACTGAAGACAGTTGTGTTACTAATTGTATGTGCCCGTCAACATGAATGGAAAGCCCCCAAGACACACCATGACTATAGTACCATCCTGGCATGGCCAAAGATCATTTCTCCTCTGAGACCGTTCGGTTATGGTTGTGTTCTAAACGTGGCTAAATTCATGTTGAATTGAGGAAAGAACCTGAAGAACTTGCTCATAAATGCATATTGTAACATTTATTGCCAAGTTTTATGTTTTTCTTCTAACCTTCCAAAGATATCCTTGACTGACTTCTTTTCAATGTTTCTTTAGAAGATAAAACTTGAGCTCCATCGGTTAAAACAACAAGTAACGGTAAGATCCTCATTCTTCTTTGCTTGCTCGTTTATAATTACACAAGTTCAGTAATAAATATAATGTCCAAAATATTTATGTGTTCTTAAAAACTTGCTTCTGTTTTACATATTTGTGTGATATGTCTCAAAAGTACGTATTGGAAGATTTAACCGAGAACATAGCCAAAGAATAAGTTACTGATGTCTGTAACCAAATCCATTAAGAAAATTGTGATCCAGAAGGAATGAAGTCATTTTTAAATAAAATTTTTCTAAAACAGCCACATGGAATACTTATATTCTCTTAGGAGAGACTGTCTTTGTAAGAATTACGTGTGGTTTTAAAATGCTAACTAATGCCAGCTGCTTGATTTTTTTTTTAAGTGGAAAGAACATTGATATTAAATAAGAAAAAGGTTTTGATGAATGTCAAAACGCTTTATTTGAACCAGAATCTAATATTTCACTTGAGTCCATCTCTGCTTTCCAAAGTTGTCCAGAGAACAGCTTGATTCATAAATTCCACAAGGCGATTGTATTGGGAATCTTGATGTTAAAAGCCACAGTAACCCACTGTGATCTGACTTCAACATAAAAGGGGATTATCTGTATAAATAACCAGGAAGTCCCCGCGGACATGGCTTAACCAGTCTCTTGACCTGACTCATCTCCAGCTCAAGCTCTCCACACACCCCCGGCCCCTACCCTCGACCCCTCCAGTGAAGTAGTCGAGACAGTGGACCCAGGCTCACGTCCACACAGGCTTTGGATCTCTTACTTTGGATTTCTTTCTGTCTTTGATGTTTGCCCTCCCACTAGATGAAGTGATCAAAGTCCGAACAGATACCAAATTAGACTTCAATCTAGAAAAGAGCAGAGTGAAAGAACTGGTATGTTTCTTTATTTAAAAATAGAATATGAATTAATTTCTTTGCAAGACAGAACATTTGGTCAAGTCTAAGGTTATTTACAGTTCATAAGTACTGTTAAATATTTACCTATTAAATGATTGTTACACATGGTGTTTCTTTATTTCGACTGTATTTTGGATTAGGACTTTAAAAAGTAACATTAAAATTAAAATCTTGGTCAAGTCAAGTTTGAATCTTGTTTGTTTCAGAGATGCTAAACTATTTGTCATTAGACATGAATAAATTGTTTTCTCTTGATCTCTTTGATATTAACTTAAATCTCCACTGGTCCTGATTTTGCAGAAGTTGATTATCTGACTTGAATCATATTAAATTATAAATATTAAATAATGTTAAATTCTACATTAAAAATTGAGGGTTTGAAAACTATTTCCATGTAGTTTTTTTAAGAGAGAAATCTTATTGAGTTTTTTGCATTGTTTTGAAATGCAAATTCTAAATGATTCTTTAAGTTACACTAAATTGAAATTTTTAGTTAGGAAAAATAACTGAAAAAACTTTCATTACCAAAAAGATACCACAAAATATGGGTTGTATATAAGCAGAAAGGATATATATATATATATGACATATGTTTGTTGTTGTTTACTTGTTAAGTCATATTTGACTATTTTGCAACCCCATGGACTGTGGCCCGCCAGGCTCCTCTGTCCATGGGATTTCCCAGGCAAGTGGGTTGCTGTTTTCTTCTCTAGGGGATCTTCCCGACACAGGGGTTGAACCTGTGCCTCCTGCATTGGCTGGCAGGTTCTTTACCACTGAGCTACCAGGGATGCCCCCATATCATATACAAAATTCTAGTCTTGAAACGCTTTTAACCATGAAGAGGAAATCACTTAGTATTGCTAAAATATATAATGATCACTAGCATATGACTAGTTTCTAGAAGATGAAAAACCCCTTTGGTTACTTTGCCCTTAAGGGTTATATATAGGCTTAGCAGGAATTCTGAATCCACTTGCTGTAGGAAGATGCCTCTAGCAGCGAAGTCAGGAAGAACTAGATCTCAGAGATTGGGAGATATGGGCTGTGAGCATGGATTAAAGTCAGTCGATTTGTGTGATAACTTAGCTGAGAAGTCCTTTTTGGAAATCCTAAATTCAGATTACTCTGAAGTGCAGGACAGCAGTATACTAGTCTGCAACTAGCCTGAATTTAACTTGCACTGAGGAAGATGAGCTATCCAACCCTCTCATTCTTTTAATACACTTAGAATACTGTTCCAGCAGCATTGATTGTGGTGATATTTACAGCCAGTTTCAAATGCAGTACAGCCTAAAAACTGCTTTGGGGTAGAGGGAGATGGGTCCAGATAGATGCTACGTTTATAATCATGGCAGTGTCGAGATTTAGTCTTTTTCTCTTGTGGCTGAGTCAATATTAGTGAAGGCTGCAATTTTAAGGGATGCAGAAAATCCCATTCCACCCTGCCCTCTGGTGGTAATCTCTTGCATAGCTCTCTCTGAAACCCTGGAGATGAGCATTCTTTGGTCCTGCAAGTAGTTCTTGGTTTGGGGTTTGAGTTGTTTTTTTTTTTAACTCCTAAGCAATGCTGTTTTTATACTCTATCCCCCTGGTAGTCATAGGGGGACATTTATAGCTAGAAAGTTTCTGGAGACTTCAAAAGCATTAATTTCCCCCCATAACAAGTGTTAATTTATTGAGGATTTTTTAAATTCTTCACTTAAATTACAAATTTTTGTTTGCTTAGGCAAATCCTGATGCCTACCACTAAGGAAACATGCCTGATTTGGGCCTGAGTATTGACAGAATCACAGAGTCATTAATAGCAAAAAAAAGCAAGATACCATTTTAATTCTGAGTAGAACTAGTCAATTCCCTTAATAACACTGGATTGTGACAATGCCCAAGTGGGTTTGTCTTTTTTTTTCTCAATTAAAACCAACATGTGATGGTTTAGTGTATTTCTTAATCTGTGTACTTACATAGTGTTTTATAATCAGAAGGCAGCATCTGTGTCACAGAATAATAATCCTTGAAATTATTTTTTCCCAACTTTATGTCTTTTCTCTTTTGTCTAAGCTTCAAATCATGCCAATTTTGTTTGTAGTTAAGATGGGATAGCTCCTAAATTGAATTGTTAACCCTACTTTTTCAACCCTCCCAAAGCTGAAAAGCCTGTGACTCAGCATCCATCTAAATTGGTCCCAGGCAATGCTATCATAATAGTGGGAGGGACTTAGAGACATCACAGCAAAGAGGTGAAAAGAAAACCAACCGAGAGAGAGGTAGAAGATGACAAAAGGGAATCTAGATGTTGAAGCAATGAGTGAATATAAATAAGATTTTAAAAAGATCAAAAGGAGAAAGCAGGCAGGCTGCTTTATCCTCGGGGTGACTGCTCATGGTACATATTCTTGGAAGTACTGAGACCAGAATATTTAAGGCACCAGAGAAGGAGGAGATGAATAAATAAAGGAATAAATCAGAGTCTAACCTGTGTTACATGTTTGTTTCAGTATTCGTTAAACGAAAGGAAGCTGCTGGAAATAAAAACAGAAATGGTGTCACTGGTAAGAAAAGATTCAGTTCTCACCTTGCAAAACTGAAACTCTACCCATTAAACGCAGTAGCTCTTTCTTCCTCCCGCTGGCTACCATCATTCTGTTTTCTGCCTCTGTGAATTTGACCACTCTGGGTCCCTCGTGTAAGTGGAATCATACAGTATTTGTCCTTTTGTAACTGGCTTATTTTGCTTAGCTTTCTGTCCTCAGGGTCCATGCATGTTGTAGCATATGTCAGACTCCCCTTCCTTTTTAAAGCTAAATATTCCCTTGTATGGACATACTATATTTTGATTATCATTATGGCCATTGTGCATAGTGGGCTTGTGGATATCTGTTGGAGTCCCTGTTTTTGATTCTTTGGGGTATACATACCCAGAAGTGGAGTATCATGGGAATTTTTTGGTGCTTAACGAAGTACTTAGTTATTTAATTGAAGAATAAATAAGGAATGGAGGGGTTTTTTTACTTTATTTTTAATTTATGGCATGCATAACTTCTTTTGACCTCTGAAACCTGGAAGAGACTTCCATGAGAGAATACTAAACTCATCCTCTGGAATATTTTACTCTTCCACACATTTATTTCCTTATTCGTTACCTGAACTGTTCACCACAGGGGTCTACTTACTTGCCCTGGGATTTTAGTGAAGTATTTCCCATGCTTTTACGCATTCACAGTAATGAATTGTTACAAAGCCTTTATAACATCAGCCAAACTCACTACCCTTTGGGTATTAACTATGTATTTGGTTTAACTATTATATTTAGGAAAGAACTCATAAAGGCCCTTGGTATAGCCAAGCCTCATAATAAAACACTTGGTATTTGAATTATAAAAGAAAACTTTTTAAAAATGTGAGTAGAAATAGTGTTAGCAAGCACTTTTGCTTTTAGATTACCTACCTAAGATTCCATTCATTTTTTAAAGCATGTTTTTTTCAATATAAATTTATTTATTTTAATTGGAGGGTAATTACTTTACACTATTGTATTGGTTTTGCCATACATCAACATGAATCCGCCATGGGTATACACATGTTCCCTGTGCTGAACCACACTCCCTCTTCCCTCCCCATACCGTCCCTCTGGGTTGTCCCAGTGTACCAGCCCTGAGCATCCTGTATCATGCATTGAACCTGGACTGGCGATTCATTTCATATTTGATATTATACATGTTTTAATGCCATTCTCCCAAATCATCCCACCCTCACCCTCTCCCACAGAGTCCAAAAGACTGTTTTATACATCTGTGTCTCTTTTGCTGTCTCGCATACAGGGTTATCGTTACCATCTTTCTAAATTCCATATATATGCCTTAATATACTGTATTAGTGTTTTTCTTTCTGACTTACTTCATTCTGTATAATAGGCTCCAGTTTCATCCACCTCATTAGAACTGATTCAAATGTATTCTTTTTAATGGCTGAGTAATACTCTATTGCGTATATTACTATAGCTTTCTTATCCATTCATCTGCTGATGGACATCTAAGTCACTTCCATGTCCTGGCTATTATAAACAGTGCTGTGATGAACATTGGGGTACACGTGTCTCTTTCAGTTCTGGTTTCCTCGGTGTGTATGCCCAGCAGTGGGATTGCTGGGTCATAAGGCAGTTCTATTTCCAGTTTTTAAGGAATCTCCACACTGTTCTCCATAGTGGCTCTACTAGTTTGCATTCCCACCAACAGTGTAAGAGGGTTCCTTAAAGCATGTTTTGAATACCTTTTACTGAGAGGAATTCAGGAGGAGGTATATTCATTGCCATTGAGAAGAGACCAACTTCTTAATCTTACTTGTAAAGCTGCCTATAATTTATAAAAGCTTTCTTCCATCAGTAATTGCACTTGGTTCTCTAAACAGCCTTTGTGAAGACAAGGCCAATATTACTTTTTATCTTTGTTTCAAACTGAAGGAAACAGGCCTAGAGATAGCTAAGGCCCTGACTAGCAGAATATAGCATGAAGCTATTCGAACTCGAGACTAAAGCCCAGGTCTCCTTAATCTGATCATGGGTGTACCTTCCCTACTCTGTTGGGAAGGGACTCAGGGACAAATACAGTGTGGTTTAATGCTGTGAATCTCTTTGTTTTAAAAGCACGCCCAGCAGGATCTGGCCGTCACACAGACAGACAGAAAGATAGACACCGAGGTTGCTGGCCTGAAAACCATGCTTGAGTCGCACAAGCTTGATAATATTAAATATTTAGCAGGTAAGCCGTCTTACATTTAGATAGTTAAAATGAACTGAAAATAAATAAAGTTTTAAAGTTTTCTGGCTGAGCCACACACGATCTTAGTTCCCTGACCAGGGATCAAACCCATGTGCCCTGCGGTGGAAGTGCAGAGTCCTGACCACTGGACCACTAGGGAACTCCCAAGGTAAATGTATAAATTAAGTCACAGATAGATACTGCATTTCACTGATTCTAGCACATGTTTTTCGTGCTTTAACATCTCTGAAGTTAGAAACATCTTACAGTTTCTAATAGATAAAGTATCATACTATTAATGTCATTTTTTTTCTTTCTTTGTAAAGTACATGACGTTATTTACTACTACTCATGGCATCTTAAATTTGATGAGATGCTATCATCAAACTGTAGTTATTGGTAATTATTTTTAGTGACATTCAAGATGAAGTATTTTACACATAGTTAAGTTGTGATCTTTCTACTTCACTGGGTGACACTTCTTATAAGGAGTTATTTTGCTTTCGGAATTTTTGAGCCAAAAGAGGGAAAAAGAATCACATACCAAAAAAAAATGACTTAACCCTTATTTTAATTCAAATTTAACATTCTGTGTCAATATTTGGAAGAATAGTGTTTAAAAGTGGAGTTTTCTCACAGAGTTAGAGGGTGTGGCCCTCTGTGGCACACGCGCATTTACTTTGCTGCTGAGTCGCTTCCGTCGTGTCCGACCCTGTGTGACCCCAGAGGCGGCAGCCCGCCAGGCTCCCCCGTCCCTGGGACTCTCCAGGCAAGAACACTGGAGTGGGCTGCCATTTCCCTCTCCAATGCGTTTACTTTGTGACCACACAAGTTTCCTTGGATATTGAACGCATTTGTACTTTGGAGATGACGATATCAGATGTGGGGTTTTTTAATAGGAAGGTGTTTCGTGGAGTGTGGCACATCAGTGAACAAGCCAGGCTTCTTGGGTTTGATTTTACTTTCTTGGAGGATAAATGCCTGTTTTGTTTTGTTTTGTTTTGTTTTAGTAAAATGATGTTCCTGCAAGTAACTTTTAATAGAACTAATACTGTGCACAATTGTTCTTTTTCTTCTAGGATCTGTATTTACGTGCCTAACAGTAGCTCTGGGATTTTATCGCCTGTGGATATAATAAAGTGTCTATTTAAAGAACATTCTATTGTTCTGCCTTAAGAACACCAGATTCTTGCTGTACTTTTTTTTTTTCATTTCTAATTATAATGCTGATTTTTAAATTTAATGCATATTATTTATTTTATGCAAATGATGGACAAATACCAAGGCAAAGAAGTAAGAAATTTCATAACTGCTTCTTTCATCTCTTCTGTTTAGTTAAGTTTATAGCTCTGAGTGGTAGACAAAGCAAGGAAGACTCCACTCCCTTGGACCAGTGAACTCGGTCTAACTTGCAGGACATAGCAAAAGTACATATGTGTATAACTCTGCAATTTTAAATCTTCTGTCTCATCAAGGATATGGGGTCTCCATGTAAAGGCACAGGAGCTTTACTAAGTGCTGAAGAATCATGGTAACCAAACCAAGAGCATCGAATCATCTTCACCTGCTGACCCAGACCCTGACATCAGCCAGTCCTTGTGTTGGAGGCTGTGTTTCAAGTCCAGTCGGTAGCCTCATGCTACACTGTACTTGACACCAGAGAGAAATTTGTTTTTCTTTTGGTTTCCATTATCTTCGTCATTATTCTGCTTATTGTTTATGCGCCTTCCAGCTGGAAAATCGTGTTGCCTAATGAAGTATTATGATTAGGATGGAGACTGTCCCAGCCTCCTAGTGTGCAGACTTCCTCTGCCTCCTTCCCCCTCACTCGGTCCCTCCTCCTCTCCCTCTTGATTTAAGAGCTATCATAATGCTCCAGGGATGACACTGTCTCCCTAGAAAACGTGCTCACTCTCAGCATGGACGTCAACTTCAGTGTGTGTAATCGTCACCCTAATGGCCTTCTTCAGCTTAGTACACGATACAAGGGCAGCACAAGGCATAACGTCTGTAGCAATACTGAGTTAGTTAGCTACTGTAGGTACTGCTCAGAAATATCTTTAATGAAGATGTCTTTGCCCATTACAACCTCAGGTCATAGGCTTTGAAAATTAGAGAACTGTCCTGCCAGGTATCAGCCTAATGTGGGTTGATTTCTTTGGTTGTTAAAGACATTCTCATAGCGACCTTACCTCTGCATTTAAAACAGATTACTAGATACCACTGGGGGTGGGGGTGGTTTGGAAATACACATTCTTGTCTTACTTGAGTGACCTGCACGTAAAGAGAATAAGCATTTAAGAATGATGACATCAGATGTCTCCTTCCTGTCTTTCTCACACGTGCGTGTGTATATCTGTGCAAACCTGGTCCAGTGGAAAAACCACATAGAGACTTCTGGGTCACACTGGTAGAATAAAGTACCCATCATCACTCTTCCATCCACAGCGGTAACTAAGTTGTCCTCTGTCCTTTGGATGCCATTTCTAAACTTTCTAAGTCATTGCCTTCTTTGAGAATATTTGTGTAACTTAAAGAGTCTGAGCTCCAGATTAGTATGAAAATCAAACACTTTGGCATTCGTGGTGTCAGTTTCAAAGTGAAAAATAATCTTTTTTCAACTAGATCCAAAGTTGTCTTAACTGCCACAAAAGATACTTTATCAATATATTCTTTCCCTTTCAGAGAAGGTTCTCCAAAAAATCCTGTTCATTTAACAATTGCCCTAAGTATTAAAGAGTGAAGTAAGTGACCTCCCATTAAGCCCACCTTTGCAACTTAACTTTGATTAGGGAGAGCCAGAAGGAGGATGGAACACAAATGCTCCAACAAACTAAAGTCCCAGGAGGAAAAAGCACTGTCCGCAGTTCTGTTTCAAAGCAAGTACCAATGCATTCGCAAAGTGACCTTATATTCCGATAAAATATTGTTTAAATAACATTCAGCTGGATGACTTTCTGTCCTCCGCCGAAACTATTCCATGTGACATTCCTCCTAGTGAGGGTGGGCCGCACCCTCCTGTCACTTGGTCCGGGCCATCACTGGCTGCAGTGGAATCCTCCGAAGTACCAGCCCGCACCTCCCCGGCCTTGAGGAACAACGAACTCTGCTCTTGGTGGCCTGGACTGCCCGTTCGGGACCGTGTTCTCTATTTAGTCAGATATATTTGAAAGCACAGGAGCCAGAAATGCAAGTATACCCTTGCCAGCGCTCGCCCGGCCATCTGTGAGCCTATAAGTGGCTGGGGCTGGATGCTGTGTGACAGTTCTGAGCTCAGCTGACTTAGAGGAAATTTGGCGTTAGCACTCAGAAGGGAGAAGATGCTGACGAAACTCCCTGCGTTTAGCACATGGGGGAATTGGCCATAGCGAGGTCCTGAAGATCACTCCTCCAGGCACAGGTTCCTAACCCTGAATGTCAAGTGGCCTGAGTCCTTATTTCCTGTTCATGCACGAACCACTCAGAACGTTCCTCCGTGCCTCCTCTACACTCCCCTGCTTTTTATCTTTTTTAAAAGAGCTTAAACTGCAGCCTGACTCCTCTCCTGTACCCTTCATAAGCAAGCCTGTTTGTGTGTATGGTTCTTTAGAGGAAATGTGAGTTCTGACTTCCTTGCTGGTCTCAGCCCTCCACTAAGTACTTTTCCAGCTCGGTAGCTAACAAAACTACAGCTGAAGGTCTTCATCTTTCCACTTAAGGATGTCAAGTACTAGTCGAGAAGTCTCTGGTTCAGGAAGAAAGGCTTGACTCAAACCAGCCATCTTGCTTTGAGCTCTTTGAAAAGCAAACTCCTGAGCCGCAGGGTCTGTGGCCCAGCCTCGGCCGTGTCCCTTTGCTGCCGCACAGAGTGTCAAGCTCTTCCTTCTGTCCCAGGCTCCTGCACAGCCTCTCCCCCTGCTAACTAGCTGTGTCAGCGTTGGCAGGGACCTCTCTCCCCCCGATACTCCGTGTTCTGAGAATTTTGGCGTCATTCCTGAACAAATGTCGTATAGACAGCACTATGGAACTCACGTCTCGAAAACTGGCTCTTAACATACGTTCATCACATGTGTTGTGACTTTTCTGACACTGGAGTAAAAACATGTTAATCAGGAGTGATTTATTCTTTATAGAAAATGTTTGAGCCTGTTTAGCCTTTTATCAGAGTTTCATTTGGAAAATACCAACCTTCCTGCAGATTTATAACTTATGTTGCTCTCCTTATAACCCAAATCGTTTCTTAACCCTTTTATTACTTAAGCAAATGTTCGGTTACATTTTACTGCATATACTCCGTGTTCTGAGAATTTTGGCGTCATTCCTGAACAAATGTCGTATAGACAGCACTATGGAACTCACGTCTCGAAAACTGGCTCTTAACATACGTTCATCACATGTGTTGTGACTTTTCTGACACTGGAGTAAAAACATGTTAATCAGGAGTGATTTATTCTTTATAGAAAATGTTTGAGCCTGTTTAGCCTTTTATCAGAGTTTCATTTGGAAAATACCAACCTTCCTGCAGATTTATAACTTATGTTGCTCTCCTTATAACCCAAATCGTTTCTTAACCCTTTTATTACTTAAGCAAATGTTCGGTTACATTTTACTGCATAACAGAGGGGGCCTAATATTCTTATGATCTAAAATAAAATACTGAATTCTCTGTGATGAGAATACTCTTCTGTTTGTTCACACTGAATGTGAAGAACTAGAACAACTTCTGCTTACACTGTTTCTGCTGCTTTTTTCCTTCCAGTTGTATATGATAACAATGATGTATTATTTAAAAAATCTAAAACCTAAACATTTGGATTTGCATACAGGATACATTTGAAAGTGGTTATCTGATTTAAAAAATAAATTTTTATTCCAAAGACTCTCATTAGCATGCTTGTGAAGTGTTTTAACTCCTTGTTTGAGGGAAAATGCGATTTATATGCAAGTTTCTACAAAAGCTGAAGGTCAAGTTGCAAGTGATAGAAATCCGAGTCAGATGAGCTTGAGCAAAGAGTTTGCTTTTCTTGGCCTACATGATCAAAATTCAGGAAGAGCGAGATGAAGGTACCATGGGA
>SJXQ01006279.1:0-17616 GCA_006408695.1 Aepyceros melampus | reverse complement strand
TCTTACCGGGGCTTCACATGGTGAAGTTGCCAGCACACGCTCTGCGACTTGGCATGGGAGAGTTCCACCGTGAAAGGGCCTGGAAGGAAGAAACCGAAGCAAGCGGCTGCAGGAGAAACCAGAGGAGGGGTCATGAGAGGGTTTCCCACGCTCCTTCCCCAAGACCCACCTGTTCGACGCAAACACCACCTCTGAAAGGTGGAGCTTTTCTGAGTCACCTGCACAGGCTTAGCTTCTGTGTGACAGACGCCTGCTCTAAAGGGACGCAGAGGAGTGGCTTGAGGTAGTGGATAAATGAGAGAGCACCTGGAAACTAATTTGGGGCCCCTTTCATTTTCTCCAGCCAGAAACCTTTTCCTCAAGTTAGGGAGTCACCAAGAACTGACGATTCGAGGCGGGGTGGCGGGTGGGGGGCCATCTGGTTTCTCAAAGCCCCTAAATGGTCACAAACGCAGCCTTCCTGTGAAAACCGGGCCATTGAAGTTCCAGACGTCAGTCTTCCATCTGCCTTCTCACCTCAGTCCCCCTTCCACCTCTGTGGTGCACAGACAAGCTAAAAACCTGCTCTTACCACAGCTCTTTGATTTCTTTAAAACTAAGAAAATTGTTTTAAAGGTTTTTCTAAAAACAGCGCTGTCGTTGGACTCTACACCCCTGGCCTTCCACAGCAGAGCCTCGCTGCTCATTGAGCTGGCAGCCGTGTTTCTACTCTAGTTCTGCAGTTTCCACGGAGGACCAGACTAGGACCCCAGCAAGGGGTCGTGGTGGCCACTGTCAGCCACAGAAGGTTTTTCTAAAAACAGCGCTGTCGTTGGACTCTACACCCCTGGCCTTCCACAGCAGAGCCTCGCTGCTCATTGAGCTGGCAGCCGTGTTTCTACTCTAGTTCTGCAGTTTCCATGGAGGACCAGACTAGGACCCCAGCAAGGGGTCGTGGTGGCCACTGTCAGCCACAGAGTCCAAGCTCCGGCATCTCTACGATTTAAATAGGGAGCAGTGAGCTTACACTCTTGCGCTTCACAGGTACATGGGGAACTATTTTCAGGCCAACACTTAGGGGTAAGATGGAGAAGGCAATGGCACCCCACTCCAGTACTCCTGCCTGGAAAATCCCATGGACGGAGGAGCCTGGTGGGCTGTGGTCCATGGAGTCGCTATGAGTCGGGCACTACTGAGCGACTTCACTTTCCCTTTTCACTTTCATGCATTGGAGAAGGAAATGGCAACCCACTCCAGTGTTCTTGCCTGGAGAATCCCAGGGATGGGGGAGCCTGGTGGGCTGCCGTCTATGGGGTCGCACAGAGTTGGACACGACTGAAGTGACTTAGCAGTAGCAGGGGTAAGAAGTTGATACATGCTCACATTTTACAAGGTCCTAACTATTCCTTTCAGTTTTATATTTTGTTTCTTTTTGCATGCAATCTGTTATTCAGTAAAGCCTGATCTATTGTTCATGATCCTGAAGTTCCAAGTCAGCTTAACATAAAGGCTTCGGTCAGCAGTCAGCGTGGTGTTTCTGCACTTACCACCTCTCAGGGAAGGCTTTTTAAAATTATCTTCGGCCATCTCCGACTCCTCAACATCCATTCCCCTAGGAGAAAAACTGCTGCTTGGCAGCCTCCTGTCCCTCAGCATAAAAGCTAGTGTCTACCTAGCACAGAGATATTTTTCACTAGTTCTCTTATCTTTTATACTAGTTTATGGCCTGCATGAACCTGAAGTGCTGTATCAGGCAGTGACTAGCTCAGCCCTCAGGAACTGCTACCTGTGAAAACAGTGGTAAAACTNGGACTGTAGCCCACCAGGCTCCTCCGTCCATGGAATTTTTGGAAGTATTATAATGATCTCTGTTTTATGTTGAGGGAATCAAGAATGAGAGAGCGGAAAAACTTGTCTGAGAGCACCCAGCTACTAAGTGGTGACTCCAGACTCAAGCCCAAGCCTCCCGACTCCAGTGAATAGAGACCCCACCCAACTGAGAGCATTTGGTGAGGATCAAGTGAGGCCAAACACATGGACACGTTCTGTAAATTGTAAAACCATACATTCATGGAAAACATAATGCAGTCCATGTGTGATAACTGGAATCACTTACTAGTAATTGCTAGGCATATTAGTTACACTGCCCAAACAAGTAAATTCCCCTTAGTATGCTCCCTAGCAACCACCCCAGAGCACCAAGACAGACGATGCCATATCCCAGCAGAAGAACATCATCATCCTTTGAATGGCTGGTATAGAGACTGCAGTAGATATTAGAGGAATGTAGATAACCTAGAGAAAATAAGTGTTATACTGCACCAGCCTTTCATATAAATCCCAGGGTAATTGTGACTGTTGATATTTCTTTTTGGAGGTCTTCCTACCGAAGAATTGGTGTTGGCATGGAGCCCACTGTCCAAGCCTTAGCTTCATCTGACGTTTAGGCCTTAGGTAATTCCTTCCTGGTTAGTTCAGTACCCTTCTTTCTGTGACATGATCATTAACTAGGATATTTCATTCTTAATCAACAACATCAACCACTACATGAGAAAATAAATTTCAGCCTCTTTTCAAAAGTAAAGTGTTATACTACACCAGCCTTTCATATAAATCCCAGGGTAATTGTGACTGTTGATATTTCTTTTTGGAGGTCTTCCTACCGAAGAATTGGTGTTGGCATGGAGCCCACTGTCCAAGCCTTAGCTTCATCTGACGTTTAGGCCTTAGGTAATTCCTTCCTGCTTAGTTCAGTACCCTTCTTTCTGTGACATGATCATTAACTAGGATATTTCATTCTTAATCAACAACATCAACCACTACATGAGAAAATAAATTTCAGCCTCTTTTCAAAAGTTTCCCAGAAAATGGCTCCCCAGATCCTGACCCAGGCCCCTTGGGAACATTCACATCTCATCTGAATTCTATTTTATTTATATAAAACACTTCTTGCTTGCTCTCAGCTTTCCATGGAAACTGAGGCTCTCCTCCTCAAGCCAAGCAAGATTTCAGATCTCAAAGAGGAGGGAGGAAGAATTGGTACCCTTATAGATCACACTATGCTTTCACCCCAATCTCTTGTGCATTAAAAAAAAGTATATATATGTAATTATATAGATTAAATTTTATAAGTAATATGTATGTACTGTACACACATATACACAACCTCACAAGAATAGGCAAATCCATAAAGACAGAAAGTAGACTGATTGTTGCCGAGGTCTGGAGGCTGAGGATGGGGGGAGATGAAGTGTGAGAGCTAATTCTACAGGCTTTCTTTCTGGACTGATGAAAATATTCTAAAATCCAATTTTGAAAAAAAAAATTTCAGAGCTGGGGGTGGGGGACAGGGAGCACAAGGGCGCTGAGACCTGGATTTGTTTTTCTAAAATAAGTTGGAAAAGCAAAAACAAAATAAAAACCAGTTTTGGTGATAGCTGTGCGGCTTGGTGAAGATACAGAGAACCACTGAATGGCACATTTTAAATGGGTCAAATGCAAGTTGCATTTTAGCTCCATTAAAGCTGTGTTGCTGGTTTGCTTTTTTGTCTTTTGTAATGTCCATTCTACACCTCTGGTTTGCAGATGAAGCCCTGAGGCCTGAGACTTGTCCCTTTGACAGCATGAGTCACACAGCCGTGACCGGCAGCCTGGCTGGGATCTGAGAGGCCAGCTCCTCCTGTGGCCTCATGACTCCTGAGATTGTTGCCGAGGTCTGGAGGCTGAGGATGGGGGGAGATGAAGTGTGAGAGCTAATTCTACAGGCTTTCTTTCTGGACTGATGAAAATATTCTAAAATCCAATTTTGAAAAAAAAAATTTCAGAGCTGGGGGTGGGGGACAGGGAGCACAAGGGCGCTGAGACCTGGATTTGTTTTTCTAAAATAAGTTGGAAAAGCAAAAACAAAATAAAAACCAGTTTTGGTGATAGCTGTGCGGCTTGGTGAAGATACAGAGAACCACTGAATGGCACATTTTAAATGGGTCAAATGCAAGTTGCATTTTAGCTCCATTAAAGCTGTGTTGCTGGTTTGCTTTTTTGTCTTTTGTAATGTCCATTCTACACCTCTGGTTTGCAGATGAAGCCCTGAGGCCTGAGACTTGTCCCTTTGACAGCATGAGTCACACAGCCGTGACCGGCAGCCTGGCTGGGATCTGAGAGGCCAGCTCCTCCTGTGGCCTCATGACTCCTGACTAGTCTCCTGAGGTGATGCTTTGGTTGCTGTTAAGTCCTAAATTACTTTTTATCAGGTTTCATAGATGCCATCCTTCTATTCGGAACGTTTTACAAGGGGCAACTCCTGGTCAGTACAGGGAGAGAAGCGGGAACACGCCCATTTGTGAGTTTGTCTCCTCAAGGGCACTGGACCCACCCCCTGGCCCGGGTACTCCAGAGTCAGCATCAGGACTTGCTCCTCTCTCATCCCCAGGATGGCAGGAGAGAGGTGGTACCCACGTGGGCGGCGAGGGTGGAGAAGCCGCCCATGCTGACTGCAGAGGCCTCCTCTAGGGAGCGAATCGCAGTGTGGCCAGAAGGGGGCGCAGTACCAGGCAGGAAGGCTGAGACGTCCACCATTCGTGGACCCCACCGCTTGGCTCTAACAGGAATTCCGTGCTTCCATCCTCACGCCTCCAAATCTGGACAACCCAGGCCTGGGTAGGCAAGATCAACGTTTCATAACTCCCCAGGGAATCAGGGGGCAGGGGTGTGCTGGCCTGGGCACCACAGAATCGTTTTCAGCGTTAGTTTCTTTGTCTGTAAAATAAGGAGGATGAAGCTGGTGGTTTTATTGTCCTTTCCAGACTCACAGCGACCTTTTAGAAACATCTTCGGAAGAACTGGTCCCTAACTGGTGTCCTTTCCCGGTGTCAAAATAATGCCCAGCACTGCCCAGTTGTTGCTTAGTCGCTCAGTCCTGTTGGACTCTCTGAGACCCCAGGGACTGTAGCCCGCCAGGCTCCTCTGTCCATGGGATTTCCCAGGCAAGAATACTGGAGTGGGTTGCCATTTCCTTCTCCAGGAGATCTTCCCAACCCAGGGATCGAACTGGCAGCAGATTCTTTGCCAGAGCCACCGAGGGAAGTCCATGGAGAGTCTTCAGTTAAATGTGTGTGCTGTTTCCTACAGGAATCTGTTTAAAATTAGGAGAAAGTCCAACACTGGATTTTTTTTTTTTTTTTGACTGAAAGAGATCATTTGGTTTTAATGAGAACCAGAGAGGTGAAGTGACTTACTGAAGTTACTCAGCTAGTTAATGATAAAAGCCAGAATTAGAACTTCATTCCTTTGAGTACCAGCCTGTGGTATTTCCATAATGTCACAGTACCTTGTGAACTTCCTTTTCCAGCAGAGACACAGGAACAAACTGAAGTGAGAAAATGAATTTAGGTAAAGCGACCAATGAAATTTTTATCAAGGGTGATCTGCCCCTATTCCCAGGTGACGCTATCGGTAAAGAATCCGCCTGCCAATGCAGGAGACGCAGGAGACAGGGTTCCATCCCTGGGTCGGGAAGGTCCCCTGGAGGAGGAAAGGGCAACCCACTCCAGTGTTCTGGCCTGGAGAAGCCCATGGACAGAGAAGTCTGGTGGGCTACAGTCCGTTGGATCGCAAAGAGTCAGATACGACTGAGCGACTGAGCACGCATTGTAAACTCTGGATATTTTTGCAGAGAAGAGCTGTCGCCTTCTCATTTGCCTTGCTCCCCTGAAGCCTGAAAGTGTCCTTTAGCTGTGCAACTCGAGTACCTCGGGACTGCCCTAAACAGGGCTTCAGATTACAGGTTAAAAGTGGCCTCCTCCCTCTCTGAAGACCAGAGGAGGCGGGAATGTGGTGGGAGTGGGTGGCATAGTGGGAATAGGGCGGGCGTCCCCCTCAAATGTTGGCATCCGCTGAGGTGGCAGGGAGCCCAGAGATCCCCGGGTTATAAAAATCCTGACTTCATGTCGTGGCTCGAGTATCTTTGCAAGGTCTGCTGCTGCTGCGTCTCAGCAGCACTGACAGCTGGAATCCTGCAGATTGTTCCCTTTGTGATTATAAACTGTCTCTGGAGTAGCGTGCTGTGGGCGGTTGCCGTTTATATTAATAGAACGGCCTGGACCAATCAGCCTGCTCCTCGAAGGAACACGCGCCTTCCCGTCTTCCAGGATTGTTCTTCCAAAACAACATGCTGTGCCGAACTGTGTGGAAGGAAAGGAGGAGAGAGAGGGCATCTTCCAACTCAGGGACATGAAGAATACCGGAGCCCAGGCCAGTCCTGAACAGAACTCAGTGAGAACCGTCTTTTATGTAGCACCTCTGCCCGCCTCCCGCCGCCCACGCTCCGGGCCTTCTCTTCCTTCCCTGGTCTCCACCTGCTGTCAGGTGCCCACTCCTTTCGTCTTTTCTCAGGACCCCAACCCACCAAAACCAAACCCCAAACCATCTACTCTCAGGAACAGTGCACGTCTCGCCCTTTGGAGGCGGCCTTACGAAGGTGGGACTTTACAAGCAGCGTGCGTGCTTAGTCACTCAGTCGTGCTGATTCTTGCGCCCCTACAGACCGTAACCACCAGGCTCCTGTGCCCGCGGGATTCTCCAAGCAAGAACACTAGAGTGGGTTGCCATGCCCTCCTCCAGGGGATCTTCCCAACCCAGGGATTGAACCTGCATCCTCTCCTCAACTAGCAGGTAGCACCACCTGGGAAACCAACAACAAGGAGAGCCGAGTTAAATCCTCACTCTTCTGCTTCCTAGTTGTCTGAACGATTGCAAATTACCTTCCCTCTCCGATGGAAAATATAGGTCGTATGTGTGTGTGTGTTCGTCACTCTGTCGTGTCGGGCTCAACCTTAGCCCTCCAGGCTCCTCCGTCCACGGGATTTCCCAGGCAAGAATACTGGAGTAGGTTGCCATTTCCTTCAGAGGATCTTTCTGACCCAGGGATTAAACCCAACTCTCCTGCACTGCAGGCAGACTCTTTACCATCTGAGCCACCAGGAGCCATACAGGCCATAACACTCACCATAGCTGGCAGTGTGCTTTCAGCACCAAGTATCCAAAGAGTCAGCCCATAAGGAAATGTATGCTGCTGCTAAGTCACTTCAGTCGTGTCCAACTCTGTGTGACCTCATAGACGGCAGCCCACCAGGCTCCCCCATCCCTGGGATTCTCCAGGCAAGAACACTGGAGTGGGTTGCCATTTCCTTCTCCAATGCATGAAAGTGAAAAGTGAAAGGGAAGTCGCTCAGTCATGTCCGACTCTTCCTGACCCCATGGACCTCAGCCTACCAGGCTCCTCTGTCCATGGGATTTTCCAGGCAAGAGTACTGGAGTGGAGTGCCCTCGCCTTCTCTGATAGACCCATATAATCAGAAGTTCAAAATCTATTTTTTTAAGGGGAAAATATTTTTAAAAATAAAATAAAAAGTCTTGAGTATGAATGTAAGTGAAAAACTTACCATAATTCAGTGCTCAGGAAATGAGTATTATTACTATCACTATTCTTTTCAGGGAACTTTGCTTATTACACTTGATCTGTTATTGAGGAATTAAAGACTCTCTCAACTAATAAACAATTTTCAGGTCCTAGTCAGCAAGTGAGGCAGCATTTTCTCAGAAAGTGATCTTGCCAGAGTCCCTCAAAACCACACTTATAAGTAGCTATTCCCTTAACTGGGAGTAAGAGTAACTGCACTCAAGATACAGTGGAAAGGTAACCGTTCTATTGGTTCCATGTGGCTCCTGTGTTAGAATGCTGGCTTTTGATGAGGCTCCTACAGATTGACTGATTTTACTAATAATTATGAAGGCTCTTTTAATTCTGTGTAGTACTTAGGTAAAAGCTAGTCCACCAATGTCCTCATTCACATTTCAGTTATGGCAAGTTTCTAGAAACAGTGTCAGACTTTATTTTTTGGGGCTCCAAAATCACTGCAGATGGTGACTGAAGCCATGAAATTAAAAGATGCTTACTCCTTGGAAGAAAAGTTATGACCAACCTAGATAGTATATTCAAAAGCAGAGACATTACTTTGCCGACTAAGGTCCATCTAGTCAAGGCTATGGTTTTTCCTGTGGTCATGTATGGATGTGAGAGTTGGACTGTGAAGAAGGCTGAGCACCGAAGAATTGATGCTTTTGAACTGTGGTGTTGAAGAAGACTCTTGAGAGTGCCTTGGACTGCAAGGAGATCCAACCAGTCCATTCTGAAGGAGATCAGCCCTGGGATTTCTTTGGAAGGAATGATGCTAAAACTGAAGCTCCAGTACTTTGGCCACCTCATGCGAAGAGGCATTGGAAAAGACCCTGATGCTGGGAGGGATTAGGGGCAGGAGGAGAAGGGGACGACCGAGGATGAGATGGCTGGATGGCATCACAGACTCAATGGACATGAGTCTGGGTGAACTCCGGGAGTTGGTGATGGACAGGGAGGCCTGGCATGCTGCGATTCATGGGGTCGCAAAGAGTCAGACACGACTGAGCAACTGAACGGAACGGAAAGTCTCTAGAACCACAGCTTATCAAGGTACCAGTCAGGCATCTCCACTCTGAAGACAAATACACCTTCCCTTTCTGAACAACGTTACCCATCCCTTGGGGCTTCCCAGGTGGCTCCAGGGATAAAGAATCTGCCGGCAGTGCAGGAGATGTGGGTTTGATCCCTGGGTGGGGAAGATCCCCTGGAGAAGGGAATGGCTACCCACTCCAGTATTCTTGCCTGGAGAATCCCGTAGACAGAGGAACCTGATGGGTCACAAGAGCTGGAGATGCCCTAGCAACTAAACCACCACCCAGTACCTGTCACTTAGCTTCAGAATAGTCTGGTGGATAGAACAGTTTTTCTTATTTCTGCCAAACATGTACATATATATCCTAACTTGCTACACCCTGGCTTGTTTTCTCCCTTTCCTTCTGAGTGTGAGAGTCAGGTGGGTTTTTATCCAACTCTGTGACCCAGAATAACTTGAGGGGTTCTCGGTTTCTGCGTGTTGCTGGGGATGGGGGAAGAGCAGGTGCCATCGAGAAGAATCTACCAGTTCACCGGGAAGTAACCAGGGGAGCCTGAGGACCTAGAGTGTTTCCTCTGTCAGCTAATGTACGCCTGCAGCCCTGCCAAGCTCTGATGTGTTCAGACTTGAACTTCACAGGGAAGGTCGCACAAAAAGCAAGTTCCTGGGATTCAGTCTGTAGTCTGAGTGGGCTGGCGTGTTCTCGCTGGGCTATTTCTGTACAAAAAGCTGTCTGGAACCATTTGAGAATCACTAACCGCTGCGGTTTATGGTAATATATTTCCTAGTCACTTTCTGCTGCATCATTTCCTCTCCATTTTATGCTAAAGAGAATGAGTGTGTGTGTGTGTACTTGCCTGTGTGCGTGTGAGTCTGTGTTGTGTGTGTTCCCAAGTTACGTTACCATGGAGAGTTATTTGGAAAAGGTGTCTTGTGAACCACTTCAGCTGATGTATGAAACTGCATTTTAGAAATCAAAGCTCCTCTTCTGTGCGTAGCTTCTTTCTGGAAGGACACATGAAAAATGGTAACAGCGCTTGTCTCTGGGCGAGAGAACGAGGGGTTCAGTGGTTAAGGGACACACATTCTTCAGTGTGTATTGTTTTGTTGTTGTTTTTGTTTTTACCATGAGCATGTAATCCTTTCTAAAAATGAAATCTGGCGACTCAGTGCCAAGGCTTCTTTTGGAAAATATTCACTGACTCAGATATTCCTCTTGGGGGGCTTCCCTGGTGGCTCAGAGGTTAAAGAGTCCGCCTGCCAAGCAGAAAGCATGAGTTCGATCCCCGGCCTGGGAAGATCCCACATGCCTCAGAGCAACTAAGCCCATGCACCACCACCACTGAGCCTGTCCTCTAGAGCAGGAGGAGAGACTGCTGAGCCCAGAAGCCACAGCCACCGAAGGCCCTGTACCCTAGAACCTCTGCTCCGCAACAAGAGAAGCCACTGCAATGAGAAGCCTTCACACCTCAATTACAGAGAGCCCCAGCTTGCCACCGCTAGAAAAAAAAGCCTGTGCACAGCAACGACGACCCAGCACAGCCAAAAATAAATAAATATTTTTAATATACTACTGTTTAAAAAAAAAAACTCCCCTTGACTCCTGCACTCAGCTCCCCAGAAAGAATTTGGGCATCTCCTAACAATCATAAAGTGAATATGAAGATGGAATCTGACTGCCTTCTTGGGTGCACGTGACTCATCATCAAGGATACAGTCCTCAGCCCCGTCCACTGGGATGGATAAAGATTGTTGGGTGGAGAGATGATATCTGTTAGATTCAATAGTAATCAATAGTAGCACTAAACACATTCTTGCTGTCAGTATCGCAAAGAGAGTGCAGCTGGTGGTGAACGTGCAACCTGCTGACTTCAGGGAGCCGGGCATGCACCTGAGTTTCTGCCAAGCCAAATCGAGATAGCTCGTCCAGGCTGGACAGGGAAGCCCACACCTGGTCACGTAAAGAATATGAAACACTTTCATGATGTGTCTACACATGTTTTGATTCCGCAAGAGATGATGGCTCCGACCTCAGAAGCTGTGGTGACCTTACAGTGTATTTTTATATTCTCTTTGCTGAGCAGATGACCCACTTCCAAACCAAAAGTGCAAATTACAAACGAACGTCCCAACCGCATGTCAGTTTCCATCTTCACTAGACTGGGAGTCCATGAAAATAGAGTGTCAACACAGCCCCTCCCATGGATGCTTGACATTCAATGTGGGCTAACCGGATTGCGCTGGATGCATTTCTATTCACTGGAAATCATCAGCCAGCTCAAGAGGAGGAAAACATTGCCCATCACAAAAATAACTCAAGAATTGTGCAATCTGCCAACATCGGTCATTTGTGTTGAACTTGCTTTCAGCACTCTGCTAAATATACCACACCCTACCACGGAAACGATCATTCCCTTCCTTTTGAGTCGCAAAGTGGTGGGAACTAGAAAAGCTTCTGTGAATTTGGCAAGGGTTAGGATAAATGTTTCCAGTCCCTCTGGCAAAGGTGAGGCTGGCAGAGGGAAACGCGTCTATTCATCATGCTTTAATGCCACTTGTTCATTAAGGGCTATGCTCTGGGGGTAAAGCTGTACTTTCCTGTACCTGAGACAATGCCTGGATCTCATAAACATAACTGACAACATAATTTTGCCACACAGGTTATTGTTGTGTTTTTCCAATATGCTTGAAGTGATCACGAAACTTCATGGAAATGCTGACCGTTTTCCCATGGGAAATACTGTATTTTGTGCACAGAGCCTCCCGGTCTGAGAGTCCCCTGCTGGGGACACTGTGCTACTCCACTGAACACGAGGGAGCAGATGTTTCAGAGGATTTCATACAGTTGAGAGGAATTTCGCTGACTGCCAGCCATGTGCTAGACCCTTCTGCGTTTTTCAGGTCTGCACACATTGTTGACAGCCTCTCTGCAAGGCTGACGTCACTGACTGCCGTCTAAGCGCAGAAGGCGGAGCACAGGGAAGGGAGGGGCTTGCCCGAGCGTGCCCCACTGTAAGTCACAGAGCTGGGGTGCTGCACACCCAGGCCGTCCTTGTCCAAATACAAACTTCTTTCCCTACAGCAGTGACACGGCACTCCAATGCTTCTTTGAGGCAGAAGGGCAAGGTCTGCTCACAGTTTGGATGTGACTTTCAGGAAGGCTGCCCAGACCATGGATGGGACATTGATGAGAAAGAGAACTTGGATTTTTTTCTTTTTTTTAGGAGAGTGTCCAGGAATTGTTAATACAATGACATCTGGAGAGCGAGAGGTGAGATGCCTGCTCTTCGAATAGCAAATATATAGAGATGGATCATAGAGGCAGGATTGCACTCTCTAGAAAGACTGAGGAGGAGATCACAAGGCGGCCCCTGAGTCACAGAGGATATAAACCAGGAAGGCATTGACTCAGAATGAAAAGGATCAAAGGAGCCAAGATGGAAACCCACAGGGAGCACGACATTGGCCATTCATTGATATGAGCGACCAATGACCAGAACCAGCAAGGGCAACTCTGGCCTGCTATGTGGCAGGCACTATTCTAGTTGCTACGGAAATAGCCATGAACAAAATAGACGAAGTCCTTGCCCTTATGGAGCTACGAGTATAAAGATGATAGAATGGCATGTAGTTTGAAAAAAGCTGAAACGTGGGGCAGGAAAGTCATTTTCCAGAGCAAACTAGCCAAGCCTGGCATTGAAGCAAGAGAACAGCCGTTCAGGACCGAAAGGCCAGTCCACCCCAGGACACAAGGGAGATAAGAGGCACCTTAGCAGACATATGCGATGGTTTCAACGCTGGGGTGGTGGGCTGTCTTTAAAAATTTAAGAACCAGCATCAAATATATAAACAGGATCTTGGATAGTAGCCTGGGGCAAAGGAACAGAAGACACCCTAGCATGGCTGCAGGGCAGACGGGCTGATGGCTTCGGTTTGCACTAAGGAGAGGATGCCCATCCCATGCTTAGAGACTCAAGGCAGTAGAGTACCACCTTGGAAATGAGATCCTCAAAATTAGCGGGCCTCCTCAGGGCCTTTGATGCACTGTAACCTCTGAATGTGGCCCACCTGCCCTTCCCTGAAGTCCTGGCTGACTCTTCATCCTTCAGGTCTCATCTGAAATGTCATGAGGTCAGGAAAGCCTTTTACCTTAGCCAGCCTCCTTCCACTCAAATCCAGTCATGAGGCCAATGAATTTGAAAGCTACCAATATTTTTTTCTGTGCAATTTAATGAAAATCCAAATTTTAAAGCAGGCAAGCATGTCATTCTAATCAGGTATCATTGAGGGCAGAACCAATGCTTTGTGAGCTGGTTCAATTGTGTAGATGTGGAGGCCAGTATAATATTCTGGGCCCTTCCACATCTCCTGGGATTGAGGTCCGTAACATTTCTGCCCAAAGCGCTCTTTCTGCTTCCCTGGTGGTTCAGACAGTAAAGAATCTGCCTGCAATGCCGGAGACCCAGGTTCCATCCCTGGGTCGAGAGGATTCCCTGGAGAAGGGAATGACAACCCACTCCAGTATTCTTGCCTGGAGAATTCCATGGACAGAGGAGCCTGGTGGGAGGGTCTCAGAGAGTCGGTCACAACTGAGCAACTAACACAACAACAGAGCTCTCCTCCTGCAGAGGTCCAGAGAGCCTGCCCCTTCTGAGTCTGCTGAGCATCATCAGAGCCAGCATTCCTGAACTCTCTCTCTAAAAATAGCAGATGTACCCAGGCCACCCCATCCCCACCCCTCTAAGCTCCCTTCGTGGTTCTCCACTGCCTCTGCTGGCATTTTCACATGTCTGCTTATTGACCAACTTCCTCCTTCCCATGAGGGCAGGGCATGTATCTCGTTTGCCGTTGTGTCCCCAGGGCCTGGCGAGGAATAAGAGCTTAATAAGTATTTGTTGAATGAATAAGAGGATTAATCAATGTCAGACGACAGGGAGAACAGGCTGCCCATCACATCCCAGGCCCCAGCCCCCGGGCTCCAGGTGAGGAAGCTTCCAGACTTCCTCTCATTTCCTTTTGTTGCTTTTTCTGCAGCAGAAGGTGGTCTGTGGCCTCCTGGATTCTCCTCCGTTTCTTGGTTTGGGTCTCACCTTGTCCTGGCCCTGATTTTCTGGTTCCTCTGGGATTAATTGGCTTCCCTGGTGGCCCAGACGGTAAAGAAAATGTCTGCAAGGCAGGAGATTTAGGTTCGATCCCTGGGTCGGGAAGATCCCCTGGAGCAAGAAATGGCAACCCACTCCAGTATTCTTGCCTGGAGAATTCCATGGACAGAGGAGCCTGGTGGGCTACAGTCCATGGAGTCACAAAGAGTTGGACATGACTGAGTGACGAACACAATGGGATTAAAGCAAGCTCTGGCAGCCTGTTCACACGCTGCTGTTTCCCTTGGCTCCAGTTGCCTGTCCGAGGTCAGTCCCACCTGTTCCGTGGGACAAAGCATCTCAGCAGCACCCTACCCAGTTCCTGAAAAGGTGCCCACCTGTTTGCTAGTCATGCTGGGGAAAATATCGTAAGGAAGCTCCTCACTCTCCTGGCTAGATAGTGATCACCAAAGGCTTTCCTGCAGGTAAACATTTCAATAATCTCCGAGAGGTGCTTTGATCTGTGTTGAGGTCGCCCCTAAAACTTCCCACTGCTTCACGACCACCTTCCTGTGCGGAATTTTGAAGAGATTCTGACCGAAGCACCAGCAGAGAACAAACCTGTGGGAAGAAACTTCACGAGGTCCCACGTCATTTGCTGTTTCAACTATTCAGCTAGAAAGGGGAAGAACGAGAGAAGTGAGGGGGTTATCTTCTGAGGCTGCCACTCAGCGGAGCTGACTCTCCCTCACCATAATTAGGACAGGACACGGACCGTGAGCCTGTATTAGGATGTCCTGCTCCTGAAACAAAGCAGGGCACCCAGCTCTCCTAGCCCTGCTGAATTTCTGCCGGGTCTTCCTTCTCTCCCAGAGACAAACATGCCTGAGACCCTTCAGACCCTAACAGCCAAGGACTTCCGATGGCTTTGGTTTGTGGTCCTGAGGCTTCTTCCTAAAAGGCCAGGGAGCCGCCAACTGCCTTCACCCACTGAGACCACAAGCTGTTGCTTGTTACCACTTTAGGTATTAGAGCTCAGCCACAAAATGCCAGCTGCCACCAAGCCACCCTTTGTTTACTCCTTGAGAGCAATGCCATCCACAGGTATTAAAACAGGTAAAGAGGGCTTTGCAATCACTGAGAAATTAAGAAGTCCCACTCAGGCTCTGTGGCTGCATCTTTACACGAGTGGGTGTCAGAAGCCTCCTTACCAAAGGCCCCCGGCGCAGTGCCATTTAATAAGTACGGGACATTTTTCTGCGTGAGCCTAGGAAGAGGACACAAATTCCCTTTTCCATTGTTGAACATACAGCATCTAGCAGAGTGCCATGTATAGAGAGATCAAATAACTATTTGTTTAACGAGCGAGTGAAATTTTCAGAATGGTCTTTGGTGACACGACTGCAACCTACTACCTGAGTAACCTTAGGAAATTTATGGAACTTCTTGAAGCATCAGTATCTCTATATGTAAATGAGGAAAGGAAGGTGACCCACTGCAAGGCTGTTTCAGAGCCTAATTGTGATTGGACAAGACAGCATGTAATACATGGGCACAGGAGCTGGCACATGGTAATAGGCTCAATACAATATCCTTATTATGTCATTGTTATACTTTCAACCCTGTTCTCCTCCTAAGGCCTAAAATTCTTAGATCATAGATTCAGGAACCAAATAATAGGAACTACTATCTTTTATGTCCATGGCACTGTGGCTCAGTGTTACACAACTGTGCTTTCACGCTCAGTTGCTCAGTCGTGTCTGAGTCTTTGCAACCCCTTGTGCTACAGCCTACCAAGCTCCTCTGTCCATGGGGTTTCCCAGGCTAGAATACTGGAGTGGGTTGCCATTTCCTCCTGCAGGGGATCTTCCTGACCCAGGGACTGAACCCATGTCTCCTGCGTCTCCTGCATTGGCAGGCGGATTCTTTACTGCTGAGCCATCAGGGAACTACTCCTTTTCAGTTCCTGCTGTTGAATGTTTCTGTAATGTAAAATGAGATTTAGCTAAAATAGGTTTTCAGGAGTAAAGGACTTTCTTGTTGAAGGTGTTCTAATCCCATCCAAAAACACTCACAGCCACGCACTCAGAATAATGTTTGACCAAATATCTGGGTCCCCGTGGCCCAGTCAAGCTGACCCACAAAATTAATCATCACAGGAGAACAGACGAATGATGAAGCAAAGAAGCATGTTTGTGCTAGAGATACTTCCTACTTGAGTTTTCCTAATGGAAAGGAACCTAAGAAAGAAATCCTCCTCTTAGACAAAAGAGTGTAAGTATTCCACTGAGGGCTTTCACTGGCTCCCCGAGCACTTTCATCTGAATGTCTGGAAGGCAGGGAGCTACTGCCCGGAGGGAGCAACCAATGATGATTGCAAACGGGGAGAGAAATACCCCTGCTTCCTCACCCCGCATGTCAGGCACATCTAACGTACCTGTGTACCACCTGCAACAGGAGCTTAGTGAAACTGGGTCCCGGTTGTCCAATGGTAACTTCAATATCATTAATACACCGTATCCAATTCCTTTTTTCGTCTAATTCTCCACTCCCCTACTGGAGCTGCCCAAGACATCACCTCTAAAATAAACTACTTGCACTCAGATCGGGTCTCAGGGGCTGTTTCCAGGGAAACCAGACCTAAGATAAGAGAATAAGTTACAGTCATAAATTCATTTTTACATGGGTTTAAGATTGAAATTCACATACACGGTTCTCCAAAAAATCCTACATGGAGTTTGTGTTTAATGTAGGCCAGAGCAGTAAATGAGGCCTGGAAAAAATGAATGCAAAATCTCTGATAAACACATTTTCAATGCAGGCCTCAATGAATTATCAGAGATAGTTTTCCAAGGAAAAAAAAGTCACAATAAAACTATCTCAGAACATACAAGGATTCAAGTCTTCATGCTTAAGAGTCCCTAAGATCAAAATGAAAATTTTTAAATGAAAAAATATTAATCCATAGATTCACTGAACTCTCTTTCACAATCTCAGCACATTTTTTGAAAACAGTGACAAACTCATTTTAAAATTTATATGGAATTACAGAGCCAAAAAATTTTGAAATAGAAGAACAGAGTTGAAGGAATGACAGTAACTGATTTCAATACTAGCTATAAAGCTACAGCAATTAAGACAGTGTGGTTTTGGTATAAGAACAAGCATACAAATTAACAGAATGTGTGGTAAACAGTCTAGAAACGGATCTTCACATATATAGCCAATGGATTTTTGACAGAAGTACCAATGTAATTCAATGAGCTGAGGATATCTTTTCAACAAAATGTCCTGCAAAAATTGGATAATTGCATGGAAAAAAAAATGAGCCTTGGCTTTACTGACCTCAAACCCCAAGATTAATTTGAAATAACCAAAGACCTAGACGTAAAAGCTAAAACTATGATATTTCTAAAAGAAATGACAGGAAAAGGTTTTCATAATCTTGGATTAAGCACTTGAAAAATGCTCAGCATTTTTATTCATCAGAGAAATGCAAATTAAATTCACTAGAATGACCAAAATTTTAAAATTGACACCACCACCAAGTATTGGGAAGGATGTAGAGCTGGTAGAAATACAAAATGGAGTAACTACACTGAGAAACAGTTGGACTGTTTCTTAAAGTTACACTAATCATGTGACCTAGCTATTCTACCCCTTTTATTGTACCCAAGAGAAATGAAGAATATGTTCACCCAAAGACTTGCACATGAGTGTTTGCAGAAGCTATATTCATAATCTCAAAAGCAAAACAAAACTGAAATTAACCAAAATGCCTGTCAGCAAGTGAATCAATAAATGTGTTTTGGCATGTTCTACCAAATATAATGAAATACTTGTTTCACTAGATTGTTTGACTACTAAGTCATATCCAACTCCTTGTGACCCTATGGACTGTAGCCCTCCAGGCTCCTCTTTCCATGGGATTTTTCTGGCAAGAATACTGGAGTGGGTTGCCATGCTCTCCTCCAGGGGATTTCCTTCACCCAGGAACTGAAACTGTGTCTCCTGCTTGGCAGGCGGATTCTTTACCGCTGAGCCACTCAGGAAGCCCATAATAGAAC
>SJXQ01006278.1:60086-146916 GCA_006408695.1 Aepyceros melampus | reverse complement strand
TAAGGGGACTTTAAAGTGAAAGTAAAGTCGCTCAGTTGTGTCCGACTCTTTGCGATCCCATGGACCGTAGCCTATCAGGCTCTTCTGTCCATGGGATTTTCCAAGAGTGCTGGAGTGGATTGCCATGCCCTTCTCTAGGGGATCTTCCCGACCCAGGACTCGAACCCGGGTCTCCTGCATTGCATGCAGACGCTTTATCGTCTGAGCCACCAGGGAAGCCCAAAATTGTTTACAGATTGATTGAAAGTGAAAAGTGAAGTCACTCAATCGTGTCTGACTCTTTGCAACCCCATGGACTGTAGCCCACCAGGTTCCTCTGTCCATGGGATTTCCCAGGCAAGAATATTGGAGTGGGTTGCCATTTCCTTCTTCAGGGGATTTTCCTGACCCAGGGATTGAACCCGGGTCTCCAGCATTGAGGGCAGATGCTTTACCGTCCGAGACTTTAGCCTATGATAATTTCCATCAGTACCTCTCTCACAGCCACTCTATATAAACATAAGGTCTCAGTGAAAGGGGAGCTCACTGTCAAAATGCAATTTCAATACAAGTCCCTTATAGCCTCCCTACCCATAAGCAGACGAACTGTTAAGCCATCACTGGGTCTGAGGTATTCTTATTGACTGAAAACCAGAGGGAACACCTTGGATGTCAGTAACGGCTCTTTTGCTCAAAGTCTGCGTTTTTTAAACTAATGTACATTGCAGTTAGACAACTCTCTGAGCATGATGAAGGAAGAACTCGCTTTGGATAGGCTTCCTTGTATATCCATGATAACTTCACACAACAAAAGAATGAGGTGTTGAAATAAAAATAAAATCTAAATCTTCATGACAGAAAATTCAAATCAAACACAGAATGAAGTCAGCAGGAAGAGATAGCATGAGGGACCAGGGAGCTTCTTCACCTGGTTTACTGATCATTCTGATGCAAATGCAGATGAGTTAGGAGAGGTCATCAAAGATCATATTTTACCAAATCCATTACTTGATTCCTGTCATAGATGATGGGGAAGGGGAAGGAGAAGATGATGATGATCAAGAGGAAAAGGATTGGAAGATATTGATGAAGAAGAATATGAGGATGAAGTGATGAAGATGATAATGAGAGGGAGGAAGGAGAAGAAGATGAAGGAAAAGATGACTAATGTAACACTGATGGATTCCAACCTTCCTTTTTTAATTTTCTCCAGTCCCTGGGGGCTAGTCGCAGTCTTTTTTTTCCCTCTCCCCTTGTGCTCAGTTTCCCTGTTTTAGAGCTCTCTTTTGTCCTTTAAGGCCTTCCCTGGTGGCTCAGACAGTAAAGAATTCACCCCAATGCAGGAGACCTGGGTTTGATCCCTGGGTCAGGAAGATCCCCTGGAGAAGGGAATGGCAACCCACTCCAGTATGCTTCCCTTGAGAATCCCATGGACAGAAGAACCTGGTGGGCTACAGTCCAGGGTGTCACAAAGAGTCGGACACGACTGAGTGACTAATACTTTCATTTCACTTTCTCCTTTATACCATTCAGTTCAGTTCAGTTCAGTTGCTCAGTCAGGTTCGACTCTTTGTGATCCCATGAATCGCAGTATGCCAGGCCTCCCTGTCTATCACCAACTCCCAGAGTTCACTCAAACTCATGTCCATTGAGTCGGTGATGGCATCCAGCCATCTCATCCTCTGTGGTCCCCTCTCCTCCTGCCTCCAATCCCTCTCAGCATCAGAGTCTTTTCCAATGAGTCAACTCTTCACATGAGGTGGTCAAAATATTGGAGTTTCAGCTTTAGCATCAGTCCTTCCAATGAACACCCAGGACTGATCTCCTTAGGATGGACTGGTTGGATCTCCTTGCAGTCCAAGGGACTCTCAAGAGTCTTCTCCAACATCACAGTTAAAAGCATTAATTCTTCGGCGCTCAGCATTCTTCACAGTCCTACTGGAAAACCCATAGCCTTGACTAGATGGACCTTTGTTGGCAAAGTAATGTCTCTGCTTTTTAATATGCTATCTAGGTTGGTCATAACTTTCCTTCCAAAGAGTAAGCATCTTTTAATTTCTTGGCTGCAATCACCATTTGCAGTGATTTTGGAGCCCAAAAAAATAAAGTCTGACACTGCTTCCACTGTTTCCCCTACTGCTTCCATCTACTTCCCATGAAGTGATGGGACCAGATGCCATGATCTTCATTTTCTGAATGTTGAGCTTTAGGCCAACTTTTTCACTCTCCTCTTTCACTTTCAACAAGAGGCTTTTTAGCTGTTCAGTGTCTGCCATAGGGTGGTGTCATCTGCATATCTAAGGTTATTGATAGTTCTCCTGGCAATCTTGATTCCAGCTTGTGCTTCTTCTAGCCCGCATTTCTCATGATGTACTCTGCATAGAAGTTAAATAAGCAGGGTGACAATAGACACTCTTGATGTACTCCTTTTCCTATTTGGAACCAGTCTGTTGTTCCATGTCCAGTTCTAACTGTTGCTTCCTGACCTGCATACAGATTTCTCAAGAGGCCGGTCAGGTGGTCTGGTATTCCCATCTCTTTCAGAATTTTCCACAGTTTATTGTGATCCACACAGTAAAAGGCTTTGGCATAGTCAATAAAGCAGAAATAGATGTTTTTCTGGAACTCTCTTGCTTTTTCCATGATCCAGCGGATGCTGGCAATTTGATCTCTGGTTCCTGATTTTCTAAATCCAGCTTGAACATCTGGACGTTCACGGTTCACATATTGCTGAAGCCTGGATTGGAGAATTTTGAGCATTCCTTCACTAGTGTGTGAAATGAGTGCAGTTGTGCAGTAGTGTGAGCATTCTCTGGCATTGCCTTTCTTTGGGATTGGAATGAAAACTGACCTTTTCCAGTCTTGTGGCCACTGCTGAGTTTTCCAAATTTACTGGCATATTGAGTGCAGCATTTTCACAGCATCATCTTTCCAGATTTGAAATAGCTCAACTGAAATTCCACCACCTTTGTTCACAGTGATACTTTCTAAAGCCCACTTGACTTCACATTCCAGGATGTCTGGCTCTAGGTGAGTGATCACACCATCATGATTATCTGGGTCATTAAGATCTTTTTTGTACAGTTCCTCTGTGTATTTTTGCCACTTCTTAATATCTTCTGCTTCTGTTAGGTCCATACCATTTTTGTCCTTTATCGAGCCCATCTTTGCATGAAATGTTCCCTTGATATCTCTAATTTTCTTGAAGAGATCTCTAGTCTTTCCCATTCTGTTCTTTTCCTCTATTTCTTTGCATTAATCTCTGAAGAAGGCTTTCTTATCTCTTCTTGCTATTCTCTGGAACTCTGCATTCAGATGCTTATATCTTTCCCTTTCTCCTTTGCTTTTCACTTCTCTTCTTTTCACAGCTATTTGTAAGGCCTCCTCAGACAGCCATTTTGCTTTTTTGCATTTCTTTTCCATGGGGATGGTCTTGATCCCTGTCTCCTGTACAATGTCACGAACCTCATTCCATAGTTCATCAGGCACTCTATCTATCAGATCTAGGCCCTTAAATCTATTTCTCACTTCCACTGTATAATCATAAGGGATTTGATTTAGGTCATACCTGAATGGTCTAGTGGTTTTCCCTACTTTCTTCAATTTAAGTCTGAATTTGGCAATAAGGAGCTTATGATCTGAGCCACAGTCAGCTCCTGGTCTTGTTTTGCTGGCTGTATAGAGCTTCTCCATCTTTGGCTGCAAAGAATATAATCAATCTGATTTTGGTGTTGACCACCTGGTGATGTCCATGTGTAGAGTCTTCTCTTGTGTTGTTGGAAGAGGGTGTTTGCTACGACCCATGCTTTCTCTTGGCAAAACTCTATTAGCCTTTGTCCTGCTTCATTCCATACTCCAAGGCCAAATTTGACTGTTACTCCATGAATGGCTGCGATAGACCATGCAGAAGTGCATGGGCTGGGATGAACCGTGCAGAAGTGTGGCCGAGAGGAGCTCCCCATTTCAGTGTTGACCATCTGGTGATGTCCATGTGTAGAGTCTTCTCTTGTGTTGTTGGAAGAGTGTGTTTGCTATGACCAATGCATTTTCTTGGCAAAACTCTATTAGTCTTTGCCCTGCTTCATTCTGCATTCTGAGGCCAAATTTGCCTGTTACTCCAGGTGTTTATTGATTTCCTACTTTTGCATTCCAGTCTCCTATAGTGAAAAGGACAACTTTTTTGGTTGTTAGTTCTACAAGGTCTTGTAGGTCTTCATAGAACCATTCAACTTCAGCTTCTTCAGCATTACTGGTTGGGGCATAAACTTGGATTATGGTGATATTGAATGGTTTGCCTTGGAAACGAACAGAGATCATTCTGTCATTTTTGAGATTTCATCCGAGTACTGCATTTTGGACTCTTTTGTTGACCATGATGGCTACTCCATTTCCTCTGAGGGATTCCTAGCCACAGTAGTAGATATAACTATCATCTGAGTTAAATTCACCCATTCTAGTCCATTTTAGTTCGCTGATACCTAGAATGTCGACGTTCACTCTTGCCATCTCTTGTTTGACCACTCCCAATTTGCCTTGATTCATAGATCTGAAATTCCACAGTTATTTTATATCTTACTTACACAGTTCCCCAATTGGTAAGCAACAAGAGACTTTATTGACCTCTCTCCCCTTCCCTCTCTCTTTCCTCTCTTTAACCCTTCCTATCCTTCCCTGTTTTTATAGTCACCCAGTCCTGGATGCAGGAACCTGGTTGAAGGGCCCTCAGCCTGAGCTGAGGATTGGAGACTGATCACCTCCTCTTGGCAGAGAACTTGAATTCTGATTCTGGTCTGGTCTGATTTCTGGTAGGGCTGAGTTCCAGTCCTCCCTTCTCTGGAGGCCCAGAGAAAAGTCCCATAATGCCTGGGTATCTGTAGGTGGCAGGAGACATCCATAAGGCCACCCCTTTCGCCCCCCCTCTCCCACCTCCTCCCCTTTCTTCTTTCAACCTGGCTTCCTTTCCTCCCTTGAAATCTTTGATGTAGTACCTGGATCTGAAGTTCTTTGTCTCTATAGGAGGTTTCCTGAGAGACTGTATTCTTGTATTTAAGGGCTTCCCTGGTGGTGCAGAGGTTAAAGCATCTGCCTGCAATGTGGGAGACCTGGGTTTGATCCTTGGGTTGAGAAGATCCCCTGGAGAAGGAAATGGCAACCCACTCCAGTATACTTGCCTGGAGAATCCCATGGACGGAGGAGCCTGGTGGGCTACAGTCCATGGGTTGCAAAGAGTCAGACATGACTGAGCGACTTCACTTTCACTTTCACTTATACCTAACTAGTGCAGTAAATCCAAAAGTCAATTAACTAAATATACTCCTTCAAGAGATGAACCTGTTTGCAGGGCAGGAATAGAGACGCAGATGTAGAGAAAGGCTGTGTCAACATGGAGTGGGAAGGAGGAGGGGATGGAATGAACTGGGAGACTGGGATTGACATATGTACAGCTACCATGTGTAAAACAGACAATTAGTGGGAAGCTGTTGTATAGTGCAGGAAGCTCAGCTCCATGCTCTGTGATGATCTAGAAGGGTGGAATGGGGGCTGGCAGGAATAAGGTTCAAGAGGGAGGCAGTATATATACACACATATGGCTGATTCACTTCGTTGTACAGCAGAAACAAAACACTGTAAAGCAAGTATACTTCAATTTTAAAAATGATATAAGCACGAGCCCACAGAGACACACTTAAGAAACGTTTGTGGAAAGACTGCTGTGCTAGCAGGCCTCCAATACGTCTTCAGTGATCCCTTCCTCCTCGTATTCACACCCTTGTGGGCCCCTCCCACACAGTACCAGGGATAGTCTGTATGACCAAGAGAAAACAGGAAAAGCAATAGCACGTCACTCTTGAGATGAAGTCATACAAGGCTTTTCAGCTGTCACATGGTTGCTCTTTCATTCTTCCGTCCCTCCCTCTGCAAGAAGCCAGGTGCCATGTCATGAGTAACATGACAGAGAGGTCCTTGAGATGGGAACTGAGGCTTCCTGCCCACAGCCAGGTGAGGACACTGGGAGCAGACCTCTCAGCCTCAGTCAAGCCTTTGGATGAGTGCAGCCTCATGGAAGACCCGGAGCTAGAACTGCCCAGCTAGGCAGCTGCTGAATTTCTGACCTACAGACACTGAGATATAATAAACAGCTGTGTGTTAAATGATGAAGTGTGAGGTAATGTGTTACAGAACAATAAATAACTTGTGCAACTCCTTTTTCGGCTGCAAGATGAACCCAGAGCAATGCTACAACTGCTTAATGTGGATTCAGGTGGATGTTGGGAGAGAGAAAGGATTAGCCAGGTCTATGATGTCCATTATCCTGGCTTCAGTTTGCATATATTGACTTCTTCCTTCTCTGACCAGAGTACTCAGAAAACTGAAATATCCAGCTCTAGCAAAGGAATCAGTTTTACAAGTCTGCAGGCTTTAGTTAAAGGAATTGTCCCATGTAAATATAGTATTTTATAATATTTTAGAAATCTGGTTAATTTCTATTGACAGAATCCCTCATCGTGGCTATCAGATCCTAACTAAGCCCGTCCTTATCTCAACAGAGGAGCATGTCTTATATTCACAGAGAAAATAGAAGCAACAGACAGAATCTCTTTTGTGAGACTGATGGGCTACCCACTGCACTAAGAAGGCAGGTCAGACAGGATCTCTTCTAAATTCCCTCTTCCAACTTTTAAAGAAAAGAAGGAAAGAAAAGTAAAGTTGCTCAGTCGTGTCCAACTCTTTGCGACCCCATAGACTGTAGCCTACCAGGCTCCTCTATCCATGGGATTTTCCAGGCAACAGTACTGGAGTGGATTGCCATTTCCTTCTCCAGGGGATCTTCCCAACCCAGGGCTCGAATCTGGGTCTCCTGCATTGTAGACAGACACTTTACCATCTGAGCCACCAGAGAAGTCCTCAATATTGGTGGATGGCATCACCAATTCAATGGATATGAACTTGGGCAAACTCTAGAAGATGATGAAGGACAGGTAGGCCTGGTGTGCTGCAGTCCATGGTGTCACAAAGAGTCAGACATATTTGGAGACTGAAAAACAACTACATAAACACTGGGGTGCAAAATTATTATTTTAGCAGTTGATGCCAGGGCTCCTCTTAGGGACAGAAAATGCCTTATTGAGGAAAGTACTTGATATGAACACCTGAAATAAGAAAGAAGAAAGCTAGCCTTACAATAAAACTGAATCAAAGAGATAGCTAAACAGATTTACATTTGAAAAAAAGAGAGAGACCAATAAAATGAGGACTGGGATGAAGTGGGGTGGGTGAGGCAGTAGAGAGATGAGGCTCAAACAACAATGTGGGACGCTCAAGCTTAGAGAGAGAGCTCCAGGGATCGGGAACTGAAAGTATGTTTAAAATAGAAATATTTGTTCTTGGACTTTACATTGTTTTGTTGCTAAGGATATAAAATCCCCTAAGCCCTCCAATACCTGACACATGCACAAATGCTTGTCTGAGTGACTTTGGGGAAAATCCAAGAAGAAAAGATCTGGGGTAGGTCTGAGTTCTGCAACTGGGTCAACATGGAATCAAGGAATAAGAACTTGGGAACAGAGGTACAAGTGAGATGAAGAATTTGGGACTTTGCTGGTGGTCCTGTCCTGTGGTTAAGACTCCCTGCTCCCAAAGCAGGAGGCTCCAGGTTCCATCCCTGGTCAGGGAACTAGATTCTACATGCCACAATGAAGATCAAAGAGAAATAAATAAAATTTAGTGGAAGCAGAAATGCAAAAGCCAAACAAACCATGAAATCACCTCCCAGGAATTAACAGAGATCTTGAAGCAGGCACTGAACTCCCCAGTGGATATGGAATGGAGACAAGCCAATTTTACTTAAATCTCAAAAGAGAATGCTACTTTAGCTGACATCTGGGTACATATCTGGCTTTTGAAAAAGAGAAGTCCCAACAGAGGCACTCTGTTTTTTAAATGAGATCTAATATCTTTCCTTTATACCTGGTTCCATCAACTATTCTCTCTTTGCTACATAAAGTCAGTATTGTCCTCACTACAGGGATTTTCCTCTACTGCTTGTACCAGACTCAGGCCTAAAGCACCATCATCTTGTAACACAGGCTTTGAAGTCAAAAATTTGAGATTTTTGATTCTTACTCTATTATTGGTGGTATGCATCCATACTAAGTCGCTTCAGTCTCGTCCTACTCTTTGCGACCCTGAGGATTGCAGCCCACCAGATTCCTCTGTCTATGGGATTCTCCAGGCAAGCATACTGGAATGGATTGCCACACGCTCCTCCAGGGGATCTTCCCAATCCAGGAATCAAACCTGCATCTCTTCTGTCTCCTGCATCGGCAGGCAGGTTCTTTACCACTAGTGCCACCTGGGAAGCCCCTTGGTGGTGTAACTTTGGGCATGTTACTTAACCTCTCTGCATTCTCGCAGCTATAATCTCCTTATCAAAAAAAGGGAATAAGATCGTACCTACCTCTTAGGACTATGGTAAGAATAATCCTGGATAATGAATAGAAATTGTTAGCCCAGTGCCTGGCCAACAGTAAAGCCTCATGTTAACTGCGATCATCATCCACCAAAATTCTTTTAGTTTTGGTGGCACTGGGTCTTTGTTGCTACTCATGTGCCTTCTCTAGTGGCGGGGTGAGGGCTTCTCGATGGTTGCTTCTCTTGTTGGGAGCATGGGCAGCACACAAGCTCAGTAGTTATGACTCCTGGGCTCTAGGCCGGAGGCTCAGTAGTTGCGGCTTGCAGGTTGCTCCGTCACATGTGGAATCTTCCCAGACTAGGGATCCAACCTATGTCCCTGCATTGGCAGGTGAATTCTTAACCACTGGACCACCAGGGAAGTCCAACTAAAATCCTTAGAAGAATAATCACTACTCTGTGTCCACTTCCTCTACCACTATCCACTCTTTGAACCCAAGAAGGCTCCAATCTACTGAAATTGTTCTCACAAAGGTAACCAGTGAGTTCCTTAGTCATTAATTCCAATGAATCTTTTCCTTTTGTAATCCTTTTGCAGAATACATAGATGCCTACTTTCTTGAAATGGTCCAATTTTAGCTCTCGCACCACTCTTTTCTTCACTAGCTCTTCTTTCTCCACCACCCTATAAGTGTTCACATGCCTGTGACCCTGCCCTCAGTCATCTGCTCTCATTCAACACTCAGTGAATGCAGTGAAAACTCCAGTAGCCACATCTCTTCTTCTAACCTAGCCCTTTCTTCTGAACTCTTGAGCCAAACTACTCTCTAGATACCTTGTCCCAGGGGGTTAAAAAACCAAGGCTTTAAAATTAAATTCATACAGCCTGTTAACAAAGTCATCATTTTCTCTATCTACTCCAATTCTTTCTCTTCCTTATAACAATTTCCATTGTTAACATCAACTGTTATCTTTCCTGTCTCCCTTGCTTGCCCACTGTGTCCAACTGGCTATGAGAGCTTGACATTCAGAATCCTATCTGTCCTGCTCCATCCTTCATGATGCTGTCACACAGGCCTGGGCTCAAACATTAACCACACCATAAGCTTACAATGACTGTTCTGGGCCAAGTTACTTAACCTCTCTGACCTCTGGGTTTTGTGATAGTTAAGTGAGCTACCATATGCAGAAATGGCCAGCACATAATTGGAATTCAACAAACATTCCCCTACATCCCCTTCCTTCAGGCCTTCATCACTGTCTGGCCTAATGCAATGTATACTGCTTTACCCTTTCTCCTCCAACTTGCCCTGCAGTTAAGTTCTCTAGAAATTAAATCTGATCGTGTCATCTCTTTGCTTTAATACCATCAACATCTCTTTTTTCATATGGAACAAAGCCCAGCTGCCTTCCTGGTCCCTTCTCCCCCATCCGGGTTACTCTAAAATATTGACTCTTCACCCGCTACATCCTACACACACTGGCTTATGTTTCTGACATGCTGATCCTTCTGATTTTAATTAGCTTCCCATGCCCAAGTAGTTTTGTCCAATTAGAAAGCTTCTTCACTTCTCAAGAATTTTTTCAAAAGCTATCACTTAGATGACAACAAAAACTCAGGCAGCAAAAGCAAAAATAAACAAGCTATAAAGCTTCTGCACTGCAAAGGAAACAATACATTAAAAAGCTACCTATAGATTAGGAGAAAATATTTTCAAACCATATATCTGATAAAGGTTAAAATAAAAAATATATATAAAGAACACCTACAACTCAGTGACCAAAAAAAAAAAAAACAAAAAACAAACAAACAAACAAAAACCACACCCATATTAAATAGGGAAAAAAACCTGAATGTTCTTCCAAAGACAAATCATCAACAAGTACAAGAAAGATGCCAAACATCATTAATCATCAGGGAAATGCATATCAAAACCACAATGAGAATTCACTTCACACCTCTAGGATGGCTACTATCAAAAACACAAAGAGTTACCAAAGATGTGGAACAAAGGGAAACGTTGTATACCCTTGTTGACACTGTGAAGTCATACAGGCATATGGAAAATAGTATCAGTTCAGTTCAGTTGCTCAGTTGTGTCTGACTCTTTGCGACCCCATGAATCGCAGCATACCAGGCCTTCCTGTCCATCACCAACTCCCGGAGTTTACTTAAAGCCATGTCCATTGAGTCAGTGATGCCATCCAGCCATCTCATCCTCTGTCATCCCCTTCTCCTCCTGCCCCCAATCCTTCCCAGCATCACGGTCTTTTCTAATGAGTCAACTCTTCGCATGAGGTGGCCAAAGTACTGGAGTTTCAGCTTTAGCATCAGTCCTTCCAATGAACACCCAGGACTGATCTCCTTCAGGATGGACTGGTTGGATCTCCTTGCAGTCCAAGGGACTCTCAAGAGTCTTCTCCAACACCACAGTTCAAAAGCATCAATTGTTTGGTACTCAGCTTTCTTCACAGTCAAACTCTCACATCTGTACATGACCACTGGAAAAACCATAGCCTTGACTAGATGGACCTTTGTTGGCAAAGTAATGTCTCTGCTTTTGAATATGCTGTCTAGGTTGGTCATAACTTTTCTCCCAAGGAGTAAGTGTCTTTTACTTTCATGGCTGCACTCACCATCTGCAGTGATTTTGGAGTCTCCAAAAGTAAAGTCTGACACTGATTCCACTGTTTCCCAGTCTATTCCCAGGAAGTGATGGGACTAGATGCCGTGATCTTTGTTTTCTTAATGTTGAGCTTTAAGCCAACTTTTTCACTCTCTTCTTTCATTTTCATCAAGAGGCTTTTTAGTTCCTCTTCACTTTCTGCCATAAGGGCATTGTTATCTGCATATCTGAGGTTATTGATATTTCTCCTAGCAATCTTGATTCCAGCTTGTGCTTCTTCTAGCCCAGCGTTTCTCATGATGTTTTCTGGATATGTTAAATAAGCAGGGTGACAATATACAGCCTTGATGTACTCTTTTTCCTATTTGGAACCAGTCTGTTGTTCCATGGCCAGTTCTAACTGTTGCTTCCTGACCTGCATACAGGTTTCTCAAGAGGCAGGTTAGGTGGTCTGGTATTCTCATCTCTTTCAGAATTTTCCACAGTTTATTGTGACCAACAGAATCAAAGGCTTTGGCATAGTCAATAAAGCAGAAAGAGATGTTTTTCTGGAACTCTCTTGCTTTTTTGATTATCCTGCAGATGTTTGCCATTTGATCTCTGGTTCCTTTGCCTTTTCTAAAACCTGCTTCAACATCTGGAAGTTCACAGTTCATGTATTGGTGAAGCCTTGCTTGGAGAATTTTGAGCATTACTTTACTAGCATGTGAGATGAGTGCAACTGTGCGGCAGTTTGAGCATTTTTTGGCATTGCCTTTCTTTGGGATTGGAATAAAAACTGACCTTTTCCAGTCCTGTGGCCACTGCTGAGTTTTCCAGATTTGCTGGCATATTGAGTGCAGCACTTTCACAGCATCCTCTTCCAGGATTTGAAATAGCTCAACTGGAATTCCATCACCTCCACTAGCTTTCTTTGTAGTGATGCTTTCTAAGGTCCGCTTGACTTCGCATTCCTGGATGTCTGGCTGTAGATGAGTGATCACACCATCATGATTATCTGGGTCATCAAGGTCTTTTTTGTACAGTTCTTCTGTGTATTCTTGCCCTCTTCTTAATATCTTCTGCTTCTGTTAGGTCCATACCATTTCTGTCCTTTATGAGCCCATCTTTGCCTGAAATGTTCCCTTGATATCTCTAATTTTCTTGAAGAGATCTCTAGTCTTTCCCATTCTGTTGTTTTCCTCTATTTCTTTGCATTCATCACTGAGGAAGGCTTTCTTATCTCTCCTTGCTATTCTTTGGAACTCTGCATTCAGATGCTTGTATCTTTCCTTTTCACTTCTCTTCT
This sequence comes from Aepyceros melampus, assembly GCA_006408695.1. NCBI lineage: Eukaryota > Metazoa > Chordata > Mammalia > Artiodactyla > Bovidae > Aepyceros > Aepyceros melampus. Next base: position 134,610 of record SJXQ01006278.1, on the reverse strand, counting down.
TTTCACAGCTATTTGTAAGGCCTCCCCAGAAAACCATTTTGCTTTTTTTATTTCTTTTTCATGGGGATGGTCTTGATCCCTGTCTCCTGTACAATGTCATGAACCTCTGTTCATAGTGAACTCTAATGATATCAAATATGGAGGAAGAGAGAGTAAAATGGTGGTTTCCAGAGGTGTGAAGGTAAGGGAAACAAGGAGATGTCAGTCAAAGAGTACAAAGTTGCAAGATGACTAACTCTGGGGATATAGTGTACAGCATAATGGCTGCAGTTAATAACACTGGACTGAATACTAGAAATTTGCTAAGAGGTTAGCTTTCACCACAATAAAAGGTTAACAATTCTGGAGTGATTAAATGAATATGTTGATTAACTTGACTATTATAGCCATTTTACTATGTACGTGCATACCAGATCATGTTGTACACCTTAAATATACACACACAATTTTCATTTAAAAATTGGGACTTCCCTGGTGGTCCAGTGGTTAAGAATCTGCCTCATAATGCAGGGGACGCAAGTCCAATCCCTGGTCAGGGAACTAGAATCCACATAGCATGGAGCAACTAAGCCAGTGCACCACAACTACTGAGCCCCCATGCTCTGGAATCCACAAGCCACAACTGGAGAGTCTGTGCAGTACAACAGGAGCTCAGGAGCGACACAGTGAAGAGCCCAAGTGCTGCAACTAAGGCTCAACACAGCCAAATAAATGTGTATTTTTTAAAAAATTAAAAATTTAAAAGCTGTTACTTACAGGGTGACACTAATTTAACTGGTTCAGACTCTTTAACTACTCTCTATACACACACATAAAAACACACATACAGGGAAGGAAGAGAAAGAGAAAATGGTAAGACAACTGTAGGTGTGATAAAATGTTAAAAATTGGTGAATCTGGAGAAGAATCATTTGGAACTTACAAAAAAGAAGTTGCAAAACTCTGTATAATTCTGACTCTTATGCAAGTTTGAAATTATTTCAAAGGGAAAAAGAAAGTATGAGGCAATCTAACCACTAGGTAACAATCAAACCCATGCTGATGTACATTTTACCAGAACACTGACCTGTATTCTAAAAATGTCAATATCATGGGGGGAAAAGAAAGGAATGAGGGAGCGTCAGGCTGAGGAAATGTTCTAGATTAAAGGAAACTAAAGAAACATAACATGTAAGTGTAATGTGAAACCCTGGGTTAGATGCTCTTCATAGACTGGAAAAAAATGTGCTATAAAATACATTTTTTGAACAGGCAATAAAATTAGAAAAAAAAGACCCTTTACCATATAATAATAGCATTAAAACAATATTATATGTTGTAAATCCATGCCACAAGGTATGTGGGATCTTAGTGTTCCCCAAGCAGGGATCAAACTCACACTCCCTGCATTGAAAGCTCAGTCTTAAGCACTGGCTCACCAAGGAAGTCCCAAAAGGTCCTTGTACTTAAGAGAGACATACTGAGGTATCTAGGGCAAAGTATGATGATATCTGCAACTTTAAGTTGTTTCAGCAAAATTAATAAAAATAATAGTGTGTATGTGTTTTTATGTTAAGGGGAACTTCCCTGGTGATCCAGTGGTTAAAACTTCATTCTTTCACTGCAGGGGACAAGTATTCCATCCCTCATCCAGGAATGAAGATCACCCTATGCCTCCCATCACTGCTGGGGGAATAAAAAGTTGTGTATGTGTCTACCTAGAGAAAGAAATAACAAATATAGCAAAATATTAATATTGGTGAATCTGAGTTAATGCTTACTACTCTTACAGCATTTCTGTATGTTTGAATTTTTTTTCAAAATAAGATATTTTTAAAAAGCTATTACTTATGTGAAATACTTTTCCCACTCTCTAGATAGAATTAACCCTGACTCCTCTAAGTTGTTGTGTTTTTATTTTTAACCTAAAATGTTCAATGTGTGTGCTCAGTTGCTTTAGTCATGTCTGACTCTTTGCAACCCTATGGACTGTAGCCCACCAGGCTCCTCTGTCCAGGGGATTATCCAAGTAAGAATACTGGAGTAGGTTGCCATGCCCTCCTTCAGGAGATCTTCCTGACTCAGGGACTGAACATGCATCTCTTACATCTCCTGTATTGCAGGTGGATTCTTTTCCACTGAGCCACTGGGGAAGCAAGTGCTCAGACTGGGTTGTAGATATTTGTTGAAGCTTCTTGAGGTATGAACTTAAATTCCCTTTGGAATTTAATCATGGAAGGAGTATTCTAATTCAAGGCAATTTTATGTTGCTAACATGGTTTTACTGTAATATTCTGATGCTAAATTTTGGGCTCACAGCAAAACATGGCTGGACATTCTTGATCTGAGAACTGGAATAGAAAACTAAGCCTTGGGTTCGGAGGAAAGCACACTGCTGAAGTTAATCTGATCAATGACTTGTTCTGTCCCTTTATGGAGCCCTCTGCAGGCAGAGCTGGAAAGCCCACCACTGACTGCCAGGCAGATATACAGAAGCACTACACGAGGGAAAGATATTCTGAAAGTTGAGCCAATTGCCCTTGATGCTTGGAATATACCTCCTGGCACTTCTGTCTTATCACTTCCAAGACAAGTATCTCAGGAGGGCAGCCCCATCCTCAGATGGCCAGAGATCTGATTATAAAACTCATGGGCTAATAGAGCTATGGTTGGCTTCCCTGGTGGCTCAGTAGTAAAGAATCTGCCTGCTAATACAGCAGAAAAGCAACTACATTCATGTGCCACATTGCCAACATCCGTTGGATCATGGAAAAAGCAAGAGAGTTCCAGAAAAACATCTATTTCTGCTTTATTGACTATGCCAAAGCCTTTAACTGTGTGGATCACAATCAACTGTGGAAAACTATCATGGGAAATAGATGCGGAAACAGTGGAAAAATGTCAGACTTTATTTTTCTGGGCTCCAAAATCACTGCAGATGGTGAGTGCAGCCATGAAATTAAAAGACCCTTACTCCTTGGAAGAAAAGTTATGGCCAACCTAGATAACATATTCAAAAGCAGAGACATTACTTTGCCCACTAAGGTCCGTCTAGTCAAGGCTATGGTTTTTCCAGTAGTCATGTATGGATGTGAGAGTTGGACTGTAAAGAAAGCTGAGCGCCGAAGAGTTGATGCTTTTGAACTGTGGTGTTGGATAAGACTCTTGAGAGTCCCTTGGACTGCGAGGAGATCCAACCAGTCCATTCTGAAGGAGATCAGCCCTGGGTGTTCTTTGGAAGGAATGATGCTGAAGCTGAAGCTCCAGTACTTTGGCCACCTCATGCGAAGAGTTGACTCATTGGAAAAGACCCTGATGCTGTGAGGGATTGGGAGCAGGAGGAGAAGGGGACGACAGAGGATGAGATGGCTGGATGGTGCCACTGACTCCATGGGCATAGGTTTGGATGAACTGCAGGAGTTAGTGATGGACAGGGAGGCCTGGCATGCTGCAGTTCATGGGGTCGCAAAGAGTCAGACATGACTGAGTAACTGAACTTAATGAACTTCAGGTGCCACAACTATGGAGCCTGCACTCTAGAGCCTGGGAGTTGCAACAGCTACTGAAGCTCACGAGCCCTAGAGCCTGTGCCCCACAACAAGAGATGCCACTGCAATGAGAAGCCACACTAACTATAGAGTAGCCCCTGCTCACCACAACTAGAGGAGAGCCTGTGCAGCAATAAGGTCCCAGGACAGCCAAAAATAAATAAAGTTATTTAGAAACTAAAAGAGAGAGAGATTAGATAGTTGGAGAGTGATGGAGAAACCATGCTTTTCCCATCTCTCTAGTCTTCTTTGACTAAGAACTTAGAATAGGACTTCCCTGGTGGTCCAGTGGCTAAGACTCTGCGTTTCCAATACAGGGGGTGCCCAGCTTTGATCCCGGCTCAGGAAACTAGATCCCACATGCCCCTACTAGAAGCCCACATGCCACAGTGAAGACACTGTGAGTCGCAACTAAGACCCAGCAGAGCCAACATAAATAAATATTTTAAAAAAGAAACTGAGCATTGTTTAAAAACATAGGAAATAGTCTCTGTCCACAGTACTGAGAAGACAACTTCTACTCTTCTCTCTGCTTACTTCCCTTATTTCCTCCTCATCCAGGTAGAAAAAAGTACTTCTATAGACTAGGTACAGGGCTCCCCTGGTAACTCAGACAGTAAAGAATCTGCTTGCAGTGCAGGAGACTTGGGTCTGATCTCTGGGTTGGGAAGATCCCCTGCAGCAGGAAATAGCAACCCACTCCAGTATTCCTGACTGGGAGATCCCATGGAAAGAGGAGCTTGGTAGGCTACAGTCCATGGGGCTGCTCACAACTGGGTGTACACACACACTGCCTGTGCTCCTTCTGAGCTTCTCTCTTGGAGATGTCTCTCCCACAGGCCATATATCTTCATCTCTGCTCATGCAGTAATGACAAAGAAGTTTCCTCTGCTTTCTTGTAGCTTAGCCTATTTTTGTGGAGGAGGTTCAGTTCATGGAGGAAGAAATGAGATGCCTGTTTTGCCCCTGGGTCCAAGCTATATCCTCCAGACCAGCGTTAGCAGCAAGGAAGGTGATATTTTCATCTCAGTCTGCTTCCTCTATCACCTGGTTCAAGACTCAGAAAAAAAGAGGGACATGAAGGGCCTCTTGGAACCCAAACAGTATTTTCTAATCTTTGTGTCTCGGTGCCTCTCCTGGTGCTTGTTCTAGGACCAGCCTTCAATAATTTTTTTTGTCTTGAACTCAGACAGTGTGACACACACCAGCATGTAGCTGCTCACAGCTATCGTCATGGTGATGGCTTTTTTTTTTTTTTAATCATACAAAGTGACTTTTGAAGCCTTTCTGGTTTAGCTTCAGGCTCTGAGGCTACAAGGAAGCAAGATTTGGTTAGCAGTGGGGAGAGAGCTCGGTTTTTGTTCTTTGTTATGGTTGCAATGCCAAGGACTGAATCCCAGGGGTTCTCTCGAACAGCTTGATGGCAGTCTAGCAAGAAGTTTGCCAGAGTTCAGCTCCAGCAGCCAGGGATTCAACCTGAAGGGGTAGGTGGTGTCAGCGAGAAATGAGACAGCCTCTCAGTTTTCTTGGACTGCTTATTTATTTCAAGCTTATGATTCTCTTTTATACTTTTACAAAAGCATTAGGTCAGAGGTTTGACATTTTCAGCTCCCCCCACCCAGATTTACTATCTCCATAAATCATTGTTGCCCTTCAAACAGAGTTCCTGCTTCAGCGATTCTCTCAGAATCAGCTTTACCATCTATTATCTACTTCCTCTTATGTGTCCTATAGTTAACTTGTGATTACACTGTAACTCATGCTACATTCCTCAGTTTATTTCTTATCTTTCTAAATCCTGTTTCCCCTGACATCCTGAGCTCACTCTCTCTTAAAAAGGCTTCTAGCTATAGTATCTCTAAAATTCCTAACCTCTATAAGCTATAGTAAAATATGCTAACATTACAACATTCCTTAAATCTTCAACTTCTAACTATTTTAATTATTTCTAAGCCCTAAATTCAGTAAACTCCTTTGCCATAAACATTTTCCTCACAAATAGGCTTCAGATAGCAATCCCTCCCATGGCCTCAAGCTGCAGCCTATGTGCTCATCCTGGAACATTCTTTTATAAAAGTCCTTGAACAAATGTCAATGATTAACTTTATGAATTATTCTCTGAGCACAGCTGCAGAAGGCTTTGTGCCTTCTCATGCCCTCTCAAGAACAATAAGCACCTTCATATTCCCTTTCAGTCAACTCACAGGAGGAGAGGAAAAAACAAGTCAGAATTACAAGGCTTAACTCCTACATCCCAGGTCCGTGCCTGTGGGACAAAGAGAGGGGATTGGGGCTGTGCCTCCATTTTGTCAGTAATGCCTAACGCAGCTCCCGACATCTCTCCTTTTTTTTATTTTTTAGAGCATAGGTATGAAACTCAGTAGATCAAGCAGAAACACTTCGGTTGAGTATTCTAAAAGGCACGGGGCCATTACACAAATCAGAACTAACAGGCATAAGCACATGGCCACATTAATCATTATTGTAGAAAAAGATCCATGGGAAAAGTACCCTCTAGATTTTCAAAGAGGGAATTAGAAAGCCATTGAGAGGAAAAGCCAGACTCTGCCTGCTTCATATTCTGAATATCCTGGTATAATTTAGAAATATCAATACTAAAATCTGAATGATTCCAAACGCCTAAAATATGATTCCTAATGCATTCCCAAGAATGCATGGACTCATTCACCTGTAGAGGGGTAACACATATCCATTTAAACTCAGCATGGCACCTTAAAGACAATTTAATTTTTAAGTTTGTAATTTCTTGCCCCATAAGAAGAATTGCTTCTCCTAAAGCATTGACCTTATTTTCTATCTTCTTATCTATAATTTCCTGTGTAGTAAGAGCTACAGAGACATTTTTGGACAGCTGATCAAGAAACGAGGCAGTATGTACTTCTTTTGACAGGGCAACAGCAGAAACTGTAACTGATGCAATTATGGCAATCAAGGCAGTTATTCCCACAACCAGAGCTGCAATGAATCTCTTAGGCCAAGAAATTAAGCTATTAAATTCATATAAAACTTTCAAAGCATAATCATCAAACCATTGTCCCTCTAATTTTACAGGAACCATTAAATATGGTGGTTGCTTTACAATCATCACAGCCTTATAATTACTATAACCATTCCCATCAAGACAATTTGATATAAAACAATTCACACATTTGACATTATAAACAGTTTCTCCTTCAAAAACTTTCAAATCACTCTGATTTCTGGCCAATAAAAAGGCATAGGGAGAATGCATGCAGGCCCGTACAATATATCTTTGTTCATTTAAAGGTCTCTGTAAAGTCACAGATGCCATAGCAGCCAATGCTCTCCATAATTCAGGCTGCATGGGACCTGTTTCACCGAAACTCACTAAAGGAGGAACCCATCAATTAACATGCCACCTAATAATTACTAAAAGATAAGGGATAAGTGAATTATCCATATGGATCTATAAGGTTCTCTAAAAGTCAAGTTCAACCGTTGATCTGAATGATAGGGGCACCCCCATTCGATCAGAAAATGTCTGGTGGCAACAATAGGAATAGGTGACCTTAGCACATACAAACATTCTTTCCAATGAGGAAAGCCAGAAGTTCTGCTTATGCTTTTCCAGACCTGCAGTCCTTGTTCATCAGAGTCTGGAGTGGGGAGTGCACAGCTCAGATAGTCCTTTAAATGAGGGGCTGCCATTTTAAGGGCATCAAATAGTCTTTCTTGCGCCCCTGACATCAGCAGCTGTAAAGACCAAAAGTCTCTCTTGCCATCGCCTCTCGGAGAATCAGTAAGCTTGCCTTTCAAGGAAGTGCTAATCCATCCATTCAAAACTGGAGATGCTCCTTGTAAAGAGGAAGGTATGACAAAGCAAATAGGTGGATAAATGGACACGCCTGAAAAATTGAAGGGAGTGCTGACCATTGTTTTAACATTATTAGGATAGATGGAAGCCCCCCTCCCCCAAAGAAGAGTATCATTAACAAAAACACGAATGGGCTGAAAAGAAGGTGGATTAGGCAAATAGGCCCAATGAACCTTTTCTGCACTGGAAGGCCTTGGCTGACAAGCCAACACAGGAAGCATAGCCACAAACATTACCATAGGAGTGGCCTCATATCTCCTCCTCTCTATTAATTCTTTGGCCCGCTGAGTGAGATGTTTTAGCTGGCCCTAAGTTGGTACCCTGATGGCTCAGAGGTTAAAGCGTCTGCCTCCAATGCGGGAGACCCAGGTTCGATCCCTGGGTCAGGAAGATCCCCTGGAGAAGGAAATGGCAACCCACTCCAGTATTCTTGCTTGGAGAATCTCATGGACTGAGGAGCCTGGTGGGCTGCAGTCCATGGGGTCACAAAGAGTCGGACACGACTGAGTGACTTTACTTACTTACTTAAGTTGGTACCATGTTGGAGGTAGTTGCTTGAGTATGGTGACAGCGACAAAGTGGAACAGAATATGGTTGAACTCATCAGCATGTCTCTCCTGAAGTGCCAGGTGCCTGAAGCAATGTACTAGTGGTGAAGCCTCAGGTGAAGGGTCACTCGCCCTTCGGCTTTCCCTTGGCTCCCTCAGGTCCAGACTTGACGAGTTTTTGATCTCTCCATCTTTTTTTGGCCCCGGACTCCAGGACTTCAGGGATTTTAGTAACCTCAGGGGTCCAAACAGGAGAAGTGGAATCCTGTAGAAACACACAAGCATACCCTCTCCCACAAGTTAGCAACACATCTGGCCCTCTCCATTCTCCTGTAAGGAGGTCATTCCACTTAACCAGGGGCTGAGTCATAGCCCCTTCTGGAGTCCAGTGTCTCATCATTATAGTCTGCCCCTGTGTGTCCACGTTTAAATGATTAATTACAAACAAAGCATGATGTGGAGAGGAATACTTAAATTCTCCCTCCCTTAATTTAGCTATCTGATTTTTAAAAGTCTGATGTGCCCTTTCCACTATGGCTTGGCCTTGGGGATTATAAAGTATTCCTGTTGAATGTAGTATGGAAAATTGTTGACAAAATCTCTTAAAAGCAGCAGAAGTATAAGCTGGGGCATTATCTGTTTTTGTCTGTTCAGGGAGTCCTATTTGGGAAAAGCATTGAAACAAGTGTTGAATTACATCTTTTGCTGTTTCACCTGATATAGCAGAGGCTGTAATAACATGAGAAAAGGACATGTTAACATGTACATGGTAACATGTACAAAGGACAGTTTTCCAAAGGCCGGGATATGAGTTACGTCCATTTGCCAGAGAGCATTAGGCCTAAGGCCTCGAGGATTTACTCCTAATGGCAGAGACAGATTAAATATTGGGCAGTTTGGACATAACTTAACATTTGTCTAGCTGCTTCCCTAGGGATATGAAATTCATACCTTAAACTAGCTGCATTTTGATGGTGAATTTTGTGAGGACCTTTGGCCTTGTCAATTTTTTTCATGTACTTTTAAAGCAATTACTTTAGTTAATGCATCTGCCAAAGCATTTCTTTCATGCAAAGGCCGGGCAAGCCAGAATGGGCTCTAATATGTCCCACAAAATATTTCTTATCTCTATGTTTAATCTCCTTCTGTAAATCAGATAACAAGGAGAAGATGGTCCAGAATATTAGCAGTCTCAATATGAGGAAACAACCCTACAATATATCAGGAGTCAGTCAGGAGATTGAAGATGTGGTCTCTTAAATGTTGAAAAGCCCAAATAACTGCTCGTAACTCAGCCCTCTGGGCAGATGTCTCTTCAGTTACCTGAACATAGGATTTTCCATTAATAATTGTGACTGCTTTACCATTAGAAGAACCATCTGTGAAAACTAAAATTGCCCTTTCCAAAGGTTGAATAGAAAATTTCTTCGGAAAAATCACCGGATGTGTTTTCAAAAAATGCAAGAGTGGGCTTGAGGGCAAATGAAACAAAATTTGACCCCTGAAATCTATCAGGGCAACTTGCCAATCGTCACTATTTTGTAAACGAAATTGCAGTTGATCCTTATTGAATAGAATCACTATATTTGCTACTTCTTTTCCAAAAAGTTCCACACTTCTTTTTCTACCTTTTATAATTAATTGTGCTACCAAGCTGGGATAAGATAAAACTATTTTTCTTGGGGTCACTGGTAGATGGAGCCATTCCAATGGGCCTTCTTGCCACAAGCATCCTGTAGGTGTATGTTTCGTGGTGAGAATAATTAAATCCCACTTTCTGGCAATATTAATCCTAATTAACTGATTGTTTAAAGCCTCATCCACTTTAACAAAAGCTGACTCGGCCTCACTAGTCAATTCTTTCTTAGAACGGGGATTAGGATCGCCTTTTAAGCAATCAAACAGAGGCTTTAAATCTGCAGTTGCTGCTGCTGCTGCTAAGTCGCTTCAGTCGTGTCCGACTCTGTGCGACCCCATAGATGGCAGCCCATCAGGCTCCTCCGTCCCTGGGATTATCCAGGCAAGAACACTGGAGTGGGTCGCCATTTCCTTCTCGAATGCATGAATGTGATAAAAGAAAGTGAAGTCGCTCAGTCTGCATAGTCAGTTTTAAATGTGGGCATATACAATTAATATCCCCTAATAATTTTTGGAAATCATTCAAAGTTAGTAAACGATCTCTTCACAGCTGCAAAGGGGCATGACTCACGGTATGGGTATTTAACATCCTCTCTAAATAAGAAAAAGGAGGATTTACTTTTAACTTATCTGGAGCTATCTTTAAACCACAGTTTTCCAAGGCCTCATTCAATTCAGATAAAATTTGCTGCAACAAGGATCTGTCCTTATGAGGTGTCAAAATATCATCCATATAATGTATCAAATATAGATCTTTATACTTTCCTCTAACATTTTGCACAACTTGGTCTACAAATTTCTGACACAAGGTGGGGCGATTTTTCATTCTCTGAGGCAAGTTTCCATTGAAACTTTTGGTCCACTGGAGAAGGGAATGGCAAGCCACTTCAGTATTCTTGCCTTGAGAACCCCATGAACAGTATGAAAAGGCAAAATGATAGGATACTGAAAGAGGAATTCCCCAGGTCAGTAGGTGCCCAATATGCTACTGGAGATCAGAGGAGAAATAACTCCAGAAAGAATGAAGGGGTGGAGCCAAAGCAAAAACAATCCCCAGTTTTGGATGTGACTGGTGATAGAAGCAAGGTCCAATGCTGTAAAGAGCAGTATTGCATAGGAACCTGGAATGTCAGGTCCATGAATCAAGGCAAATTGGAAGTGGTCAAACAAGAGATGACAAGAGTGAACGTTGACATTCTAGGAATCAGCGAACTAAAGTGGACTGGAATGGGTGAATTTAACTCAGATGACCATTATATCTACTACTGTGGGCAGGAATCCCTCAGAAGAAATGCAGTAGCCATCATGGTCAATGAAAGAGTCCGAAATGTAGTACTTGGATGCAATCTCAAAAACGACAGAATGATCTCCATTTGTTTCCAAGGCAAACCATTCAGTATCAAGGTAATCCAAGTCTATGCCCCAATCAGTAATGCTGAAGAAGCTGAAGTGGAACGGTTCTATGAAGACCTACAAGATCTTTAGAACTAACACCCAAAAACGATGTCCTTTTCATTATAGGGGACTGGAATGCAAAAGTAGGAAGTCAAGAAACACCTGGAGTAACAGGCAAACTTGGCCTCAGAATGCAGAATGAAGCACGGCAAAGACTAATAGAGTTTTGCCAAGAAAATGCATTGGTCATAGCAAACACATCCTTCCAACAACACAAGAGAAGACTGTAAACATGGACATCATCAGATGGTCAACACCAAACTCAGATTATATTCTTTGCAGCCAAAGATGGAGAAGCTCTATACAGTCAGCAAGAACAAGACCAGCCAACTGTGGCTCAGATCATGAACTCCTTATTACCAAATTCAGACTTAAATCAAATAAAGTAGGGAAAACTGCTAGACCATTCAGGTATGACCTAGATCAAATCCCTTATGATTATACAGTGGAAGTGAGAAATAGATTTAAGGGCCTAGATCTGATAGAGTGCCTGATGAACTATGGAATGAGGTTCATGACATTGTAGAGGAGACAGGGATCAAGACCATCTCCATGGAAAAGAAATGCATAAAAATAAAATGGCTGTCTGGGGAGGCCTTACAAATAGCTGTGAAAAGAAGAGAAGCAGAAAGCAAAGGAGAAAAGGAAAGATATAAGCATCTGAATGCAGAGTTCCAAAGAATAGCAAGAAGAGATAAGAAAGCCTTCTTCAGTGATCAATGCAAAGAAATAGAGGAAAAGAAGAGAGTGGTAAAGACTAGTGGTAAAGACAAGAAAATTAGAGATAGCAAGGGAACATTTCATGCAAGGATGGGCTCAATAAAGGACAGAAATGGTCTGGACCTAACAGAAGCAGAAGATATTAAGAAGAGGTGGCAAGAATATACAGAGGAAATGTACAAAAAAAGATCTTCATGACCTGGATAATCACTATGGTGTGATCACTCATCTAGAGCCAGACATCCTGGAATGTGAAGTCAAGTGGGCCTGGGAAAGCATCACTACAAACAAAACTAGTCGAGGTGATGTAATTCCAGTTGAGCTATTTCAATCCTGAAAGATGATGCTGTGAAAGTACTGCACTCTACATGCCAGCCAATTTGGAAAACTCAGCAGTGGCCACAGGTCTGGAACGGTCAGTTTTCATTCCAATATCAAAGAAAGGCAATGCCAAAGAATGCTCAAACTACTGCACAATTGCACTCATCTCACATGCTAGTAAAGTAATGCTCAAAATTCTCCAAGCCAGGCTTCAGCAGTACATGAACTGTGAACTTCCTGATGTTCAAGCTGGTTTTAGAAAAGGCAGAGGAAACAGAGATCAAATTGCAAGATCTGCTGGATCATGGGAAAAGCAAGAGAGTTCCAGAAAAACATCTATTTCTGCTTTATTGACTATGCCAAAGCCTTTGACTGTGTGGATCACAATGGAAAATACTGAAAGAGATGGGAATACCAGACCACCTGACCTGCCTCTTGAGCAACCTATATGCAGCCCAGGAAGCAACAGTTAGAACTGGACATGGAGCAACAGACTGGTTCCAAACAGGAGAAGGATTATGTCAAGGCTGTATATTGTCACCCTGCTTATTTAACATCTATGCAAAGTACATCATGAGAAACCCTGGACTGGAAGAAACACAAGCTGGAATCAAGATTGCCGGGAGAAATAGCAATAACCTCAGATATGCAAATGACACCACCATTATGGCAGAAAACGAAGAGGAACTAAAAAGCTTCTTGATGAAAGTGAAATAGGAGAGTGAAAAAGTTGACTTAAAGCTCAACATTCAGAAAATGAAGATCATTGCATCCGGTCCCATCACTTCATGGGAAATAGATGGGGAAACAGTAGAAACAGTGTCAGACTATTTTTCTGGGCTCCAAAATCACTGCAGATGGTGATTGCAGCCATGAAATTAAAAGACGCTTACTCCTTGGAAGAAAAGTTATGACCAACCTAGATAGCATATTCAAAAGCAGAGACATTACTTTGCCGACTAAGGTCCATCTAGTCAAGGCTATGGTTTTTCCAGTGGTCATGTATGGATGTGAGAGTTGGACTGTGAAGATGCTGAGCACCAAAGAATTGATGCTTTTGAACTGTAGTGTTGGAGAAGACTATTGAGAGTCCCTTGGACTGCAAGGGGATTCAACCAGTCCATTCTGAAGGAGATCAGCCCTGGGATTTCTTTGGAAAGAATGATGCTAAAGCTGAAACTACAGTACTTTGGCCACCTCATGTGAAGAGTTGACTCATTGGAAAAGACTCTGATGCTGGGAGGGATTGGGGGCAGGAGGAGAAGGGGACGACAGAGGATGAGATGGCTGGATGGCATCACTGACTCAATAGACATGAGTCTGAGTGAACTCCAGAAGTTGCTGATGGACAGGGAGGCCTGGTGTGCTACGATTCATGGGGTCGCAAAGAGTTGGACATGACTGAGCGACTGAACTGAACTGAACTGAATATGAAGATTATAATCTAAGAAATACTTGGAAGAGAAACCCAGAGTCACTACTCAGCAGGTGCTTCACAGATATTTGATGTTACTTTCAGAACATACACTCTTTCCGTGGGCCTAATTGTGTCAGCATCCTTAGGGCTGTGTTCTTCATCAGGAGGTTTAAATGGTGGCCAAGCACCTGGGACTCTTCTGGGAAACTTCCCTTCGATATAATCTAGTGAATGTGGGGGTTGACTAACTGCAGCCCAGGGGTAAAGTTGATCTTGCTATATTTTAAAAAAAGTTATTTTAATTCAATCATGAAAATAGAGTCTTCTTAATTGATACTTGCAACACCATTTCTATCCTAAATATATGTGTGGTAGGCATGTATATAGATGCAAACATACATAAAACAGGAAACAGCATTTTATACTATTCAATGTAGATTCATCACATAAACTTTCTTTCACACATTTTGTTTTCATAACCATATGTGACTCAACTTCTATGGTAAAATTTAAGTCTCTTTCTTTGGAGTCCCAAGGCCATGTGGGTCTGCATGGAATTACAAGGTCAGAAAATCCACCCAATCACAGAGTCCCCTGGCTAAGCATCTTCAATGCACTGGAATATGATGTCCCTTTAAATCTGTGTAAACACTTGTGGCAAAATCAGAGAATAGGCAGTGCTGGGCACTCAAGGACAATAAACAGTTTCCTCACCTTCAACAACAGAAAGCTCAGGAAACTAAATATCCTCAATCCAGGTCAGGAACAGTTTGGGAGAGGAACTATAAAAAAAAGTTAGTGAACTTGCCAAGAAAAAAATAACTGGACAGGAATCTGGCAAAGAAAGCTTTTCCCAGCTGGAGACCAACAGAATCTGGACAGAATGAGAAGCAGGTTCATAGCTACACCTCGTGCCAGGAAGCCAAGTAGGAACCTTAGAAAGGAGGCCACTCTGAGGCTGTAGACACCCTCAGAAACTGCCCGCTAAGATTTCAGGGTAACAGGTGATTCAGGATGCAGGCACGAATGTACACAAGCCCTGAGTTCTCTTCATGACATCCTCCTTATTCACAGTTATATTTCCCTAAACCTTTTGATCAACACAGCAAATAAAGCAGAGAGTAATTGAGTGGTGGAAACAAAACCAAAAAACATAATGTAAACACCATGCTGAGACTGAACTTGAGTCAACCAATGGAGAGGCATTGCTATTTCCAAAGACTTGTTTCACAAATTAATTGAAGAACTTCCTAAAATATTCTTCAGTGTCAACAGTAAAATACAATGTATATATCATTAGTTTAAGCTTCACCTTTAGGGACAGTCACTGCCCCTCTCCAAGAACTCAGATTCTCAGGCCTCAATCAGGAAGGGTCCCTCTGTAGACCCTTCAGCCAGTCACATCTTTCACTTACCTACATATTGATTGACACCAGGTCTACTAAATAACAGAAATAACTTTTTATTGGAAAAATGAGCAGTTTAATTAACATGATATTACAAATGAGCTCTCATTGGTAAAATAAAGGAATTCAATGGACATGGACCAGCAAATCCCTGTCAAGGCATTAGACATCAGAGGATATCCTCATTTTGGCAAGAACAAGGTGAAATGTGGGCAAGAGGCAATATCAAGGCTCAATGTCCCCTTCACATCCCAAAATGTGAACCTCTTGTGTAAATAACAGCCAAGCACCCAGCAGGGGAGTGAGCTGTATGTGTCCCGAAAGGGGGACTCTGACTTAGAGAGCTTCATCATCCTAATAATAAACCCACTCAGTCTCAGAGTTCATTTGCTCCACAGAAAAGAGTCAGCATCAGCAGCTATGAGGACAAGTGGTTTCACTCAGGATTTCATCATTCAGCAAATACTAAGTTTGCTAAAAGCATTCTGTAAAAACCTACATAAACCACAAACAGCCTGGCCAGTCCTGCAATCTTTCAGCCCCACCCCAGGACTGGAACATATACAGACCTGTAAGGTGGCAAAACCTCTCCTTCATCATACAGCTCTATAAGCAGAGAATAAGCAAGCACTAAGTTCTGTTGTAGTTCTTCAAGAATCAAATGTCAACTCTTCCACCTGTCCTTTTTCTATAACCCTTCTATTCATCCTCCCAAATTCGTCTCCCCACATGTCCTAAATCAAGCTCCACTCCACTGGAATGCTCCAACCTAGCCTTTCCCATGCACAGCATATAACCAAAGATTAAGTCCCACTGAGGTCTCTGTCCAACTCCCAAATCATAGTATGTTAGCCCAGCCTCTTGTTGACAGTTAACAGCATGCAATCCAGGTCAGTGGCTGAACACGTCTCTGAGTACTCTGCCATCCCTTAACCGCCTGAACTACTTCAGCACAGGAAGTGTGCACACAAGTCCTATAAAATTCCCAAGTAATCCATAAAAGCCACTTAATGTCTACTGAATTAACACATTTGTCAGATAAGAAGAAAAAGCAAGAGAGATGGTTTATCAACATGAGAGCAGCTGGAGCTGTGATCTAAGTTTTTTCATCTGCTTATTAACAAAAGTACCAGAGGGGTACATTGTGTGCATTAAATGGAAAACAAAGGTGTCAAACAATCCATTATATCTAAACCTATTAACAACTTTACCATGTGAGACAAAAAATGGGACATACAAAACTCCTAGGATAGAACCAGAACTGCATCACAGACCATCTCCTAACTTTATAAAACGTGCATATCCTCACCAGTAACTCAGAAACTATGCCTGTTCTTGTCTTTCTACAGGACTGGAGTGAGCAGGGCAAATGCTACATGAAAAGAGCTGTGTAAACCACATGGTTTAATTCAAACATAACTACCACAACAGCTACTTGCTTTGATTTCTTTCTTTAATTTTTACTTTTGGTACATTACATTTACTCATCGGTTCAGTTCAGTTCAGTTGCTCAGTCATGTCCGACTCTCTGAATCGCAGCACATCAGGCCTCCCTCTCCATCACCAGCTCCTGGAGTCCACTCAGACTCACATCCATTGAGTCAGTGATGCCATCCAGCCACCTCATCCTCTGTTGTCCCCTTCTCCTCCTGCCAAAGAGCAGTTCAGTTCATTTCAGTTCAGTTGCTCAGCCGTGTCTGACTCTTTGCGACCCCATGAATCACAGCACGTCAGGCCTCCCTGTCCATCACCAACTCCCAGATTTCACTCAGACTCAAGTCCATCGAGTCAGTGATGCCATCCAGCCATCTCATCCTCTGTCGTCCCCTTTTCTTCCTGTCCCCAATGCCTCCCAGCATCAGAGTCTTTTCCAAAGAGTCAACTCTTCACATGAGGTGGCCAAAGTACTGGAGTTTCAGTTTCAGCATCATTCCCTCCAAAGAAATCCCAGGGCTGATCTCCCTCAGAATGGACTGGTTGGATCTCCTTGCAGTCCAAGGAACTCTCAGGAGTCTTCTCCAATACCACAGTTCAAAACCATCAATTCTTTGGCACTCAGCTTTCGTCACAGTCCAATTCTCACATCCGTACATGACCATTGGAAAAACCATAGCCTTGACTAGACGGACCTTAGTTGGCAAAGTAATGTCTCTACTTTTCAACAAGCTATCGAGGTTGGTCATAACTTTTCTTACAAGGAATAAGTGTCTTTTAATTTCCTGGCTTCAATCACCATCTGCAGTGATTTTGGAGGCCAAAAAAATAAAGTCTGACACTGTTTCCTATGTTTCCCCATCTATTTCCCATGAAGTGATGGGACCAGATGCCATGATCTCTGTTTTCTGAATGTTGAGCTTTAAGCCAACTTTTTCACTCTCCACTTTCACTTTCATCAGAGGCTTTTTAGTTCCTCTTCACTTTCTATCCTAAGGGTGGTGTCACCTGCATATCTGAGGTTATTGATATTTCTCAGTGGGGATGGCTAAAAGGGAGTTTGTAGAAATGTGGAGTTTGTAAAGATGTGGAAATGTTACAGAGATGTTCAGTTCAGTTCAGTTCAGTTCAGTTGCTCAGTCGTGTGCAACTCTTGCGACCCCATGAATCGCAGCATGCCAGGCCTCCCTGTCCATCACCAACTCCCAGATTTCACTCAGACTCATGTCCATTGAGTCTGTGATGCCATGCGGCTATCTCATCCTTGGTCGTCCCCTTCTCCTCCTGCCCCCAATCCCTCCCAGCATCAGGGTCTTTTCCAATGAGTCAACTTTTTGCATGAAGTGGCCAAAGTACTGGAGTTTCAGCTTTAGCATCATTCCTTCCAAAGAAATCCCAGGGCTGATCTCCTTCAGAATGGACTGGTTGGATCTCCTTGCAGTCCAAGGGACTCTCAAGAGTCTTCTCCAACACCACAGTTCAAAAACATCAATTCTTCGGTGCTCAGCCTTCTTCACAGTCCAACTCACATCCATACATGACCACAGGAAAAGCCATAGCCTTGACTAGATGGACCTTAGTCGACAAAGTAATGTCTCTGCTGTTGATATAGTATCTAGGTTGGTCATAACTTTTCTTCCAAGGAGTAAGCGTCTTTTAATTTCATGGCTGCAGTCACCATCGGCAGTGGTTTTGGAGCCCCAAAAAATAAAGTCTGACATTGTTTCCACTGTTTCCCCATCTATTTCCCATGAAGTGATAGGACCGGATGCCATGATCTTCATTTTCTGAATGTTGAGCTTTAAGCCAACTTTTTCACTCTCCACTTTCACTTTCATCAAGAAGCTTTTTAGTTCCTCTTCACTTTCTGCCATAAGGGTGGTGTCATCTGCATATCTGAGGTTATTGCTATTTCTCCCGGCCATCTTGATTCCTGCTTGTGTTTCTTCCAGTCCAGTGTTTCTCATAATCCACTCTGCATAGAAGTTAAATAAGCAGGGTGACAATATACAGCCTTGACATACTCCTCTTCCTGTTTGGAACCAGTCTGTTGTTCCATGTCCAGTTCTAACTGTTGCTTCCTGGCCTGCATACAGATTTCTCAAGAGGCAGGTTAGGTGGTCTGGTATTACCATCTCTTTCAGAATTTTCCACAGTTTATTGTGATCCACACAGTCAAAGGCTTTGGCATAGTCAATAAAGCAGAAATAGACATTTTTCTGGAACTCTCTTGCTTTTTCCATGATCCTGTGGATGTTGGCAATTTGATCTCTGGTTCCTCTGCTTTTTCTAAAATCAGCTTGAACATCAGGAAGTTCACGGTTCACCTATTGCTGAAGCCTGGCTTGGAGAATTTTGAGCATTACTTTACTAGCACGTGAGATGAGTGCAATTGTGTGGTAGTTTGAGCATTCTTTGGCGTTGCCTTTCTTTGGGACTGGAATGAAAACTGACCTTTTCCAGTCCTGTGGCCACTGCTGAGTTTTCCAAATTTGCTGGCATATTGAGCAAAGCACTTTCACAGCATCATCTTTCAGGATTTGAAATGGCTCAACTGGAATGCCATCACCTCCACTAGCTTTGCTTGTAGTGATGCTTTCTAAGGCCCACTTGACATCACATTCCAGGATGTCTGGCTCTAGATTAGTGATCACACCATCGTGATTATCCGGGTGATAAAGATCTTCTTTGTACAGTTCTTCTGTGTATTCTTGCCACCTTTTCTTAATATCTTCTGCTTGGTCTGTTAGGTCCAGACCATTTCTGTCCTTTATCAAATCCATTTTGCATGAAATGTTCCCTTGGTATCTCTAATTTTCTTGAAAATATCTCTAGTCTTTCCCATTCTGTTCTTTTCCTCTATTCCTTTGCATTGATCACTAAAAAAGGCTTTCTTATTTCTTCTTGCTATTCTCTGGAACTCTGCATTCAGACGCTTGTATCTTTCCTTTTCTCCTTTGCTTTTTGCTTCTCTTCTTTTCACAGCTATTTATAAGCCCTCCCCGACAGCCATTTTGCTTCTTTGCATTTCTTTTCCATGGGGATGGTCTTGATCCTTGTCTTCTGTACAATGTCATGAACCTCATTCCATAGCTCATCAGGCACTCTATCTATCAGATCTAGGCCCTTAAATCTATTTCTCACTTCCACTGTATAATCATAAGGGATTTGATTTAGGCCATACCTGAATGGTCTAGCGGTTTTTACTCAAAAAAATTCTTAAAATGTATACTGTACTGGTGTTTTTCTTTCTGGCTTACTTCACTCTGTATGATCGGCTCCCATTTCATCCATCTCATTAGAACTGATTCAAATGTACTCTTTTTAATGGCTGAGTAATACTCCATTGTGTATATGTACCACAGCTTTCTTATCCATTCATCTGCGGATGGACATCTAGGTTGCTTCCATGTCCTGGCCATTATAAACAGTGCTGCAATGAACATTGGGGTACATGTGTCTCTTTCAGTTCNCCTCATTAGAACTGATTCAAATGTATTCTTTTTAATGGCTGAGTAATACTCCATTGTGTATATGTACCACAGCTTTCTTATCCATTCATCTGCGGATGGACATCTAGGTTGCTTCCATGTCCTGGCCATTATAAACAGTGCTGCAATGAACATTGGGGTACATGTGTCTCTTTCAGTTCTGATTTCCTCAGTGTGTATGCCCAGCAGTGGAATTGCTGGGTCATATGGCAGTTCTATTTGTAATTTTTTAAGGATTCTCCACACTGTTTTCCATAGTGGCTGTACTAATTTGCATTCCCACCAACAGTGTAAGAGGGTTCCCTTTTCTCCACACCCTCTCCAGCATTTATTGCTTGCAGACTTTAGATTTCAGCCATTCTGGCTGGTGTGAAATGGTACCTCATCATGATTTTGATTTGCATTTCTCTGATAATAAGTGATGTTGAGCATCTTTTCATGTGTTTGTTAGCCATCCATATGTCTTCTTTGGAGAAATGTCTATTTAGTTCTTTGGCCCATTTTTTGATTGGGTCGTTTATTTTTCTGGAATTGAGCTGCATAAGTTGCTTGTATATTTTTGAGATTAGTTGTTCATCAGTTGCTTCATTTGCTGTTATTTTCTCCCATTCAGAAGGCTGTTTTTTCACGTTGCTTATAGTTTCCTTTGTTGTGCAGAAGCTTTTAATTTTAATTAGATCCCATTTGTTTATTTTTCCTTTTATTTCCACTATTCTGGGAGGTGGATCATAGAGAATCCTGCTGTGGTTTATGTCAGAGAGTGTTTTGCCTATGTTCTCCTCTAGGAGTTTTATAGTTTCTTGTCTTATGTTTAGATCTTTAATCCATTTTGAGTATATTTTTGTGTGTGGTGTTAGAAAGTGATCTAGTTTCATTCTTTTAGAAACATGGTAATGATAACCCTGTATGCAAGACAGCAAAAGAGACACAGATGTATAGAATGGACTCTTGGACTCTGAGGGAGAGGGAGAGGGTGGGATGATTTGGGAGAGTGGCACTGAAACATGTATACTATCATGTAAGAAATGAATCACCAGTCTATGTTCAATACAGGATACAGGATGCTTGGGAATGGTGCACGGGGATGATCCAGAGAGTTGATATGGGGTGGGAGGTGGGGAATGGGAGGGGTTCAGGATTGGGAACTCATGTACACCCGAGACGGATTCATGTCAATGTATGGCAAAACCTGTAATACAGTAATGTAAAGTAAAATAAAGTAAAAATAAAAATTAAAAAAAAATTAAAAAATAAAGGACAAAAAAAATTCTAAAAATGATCAAGTTTGCACTTTTTAACAAAATTTAACAAAACTCCCTAAACAATATTTGACATTTACAATTCAAAATCAAATTAGCATAATATTAAATATTTACAAAACTGTATCTTTTAAAGGGCTTCCCTAGTGGCTCAGACGGTAAATAATTTGCCTGCAATGTGGGAAACCTGGATTTGATCCCTGGATTGGGAAGATCCCCTGTAGAAGAGAATGGCTACCCACTCTAGTATTTTGGCCTGGAGAATTCCATGGACTGTATCGTCCATGCAGTCACAAAAAGTCGGACACAACTAAGCAACTTTCACTATCTTTATACATATATATATATATACACACACACACACATACATATACAGTTTTTTATTTTAATTGGAGGCTAATTGTTTTGCAATATTGTAGTGGTTTTGCCATACATTGACATGAATCAGCCATGGGTGTACATGTGTTCCGCATCCTGACCCTCTCTCCCACCACCCTCCCCATCCCAACCCTCAGAGTCATCCCAGTGCACCAGCTGTGAGCACCCTGTCTCATGCATCAACCTGGACTGATGATATATTTAATGTATACTATCATGTAAGAAATGAATCACCAGTCTATGTTCAATACAGGATACAGGATGCTTGGGAATGGTGCACGGGGATGATCCAGAGAGTTGATATGGGGTGGGAGGTGGGGAATGGGAGGGGTTCAGGATTGGGAACTCATGTACACCCGAGACGGATTCATGTCAATGTATGGCAAAACCTGTAATACAGTAATGTAAAGTAAAATAAAGTAAAAATAAAAATTAAAAAAAAATTAAAAAATAAAGGACAAAAAAAATTCTAAAAATGATCAAGTTTGCACTTTTTAACAAAATTTAACAAAACTCCCTAAACAATATTTGACATTTACAATTCAAAATCAAATTAGCATAATATTAAATATTTACAAAACTGTATCTTTTAAAGGGCTTCCCTAGTGGCTCAGACGGTAAATAATTTGCCTGCAATGTGGGAAACCTGGATTTGATCCCTGGATTGGGAAGATCCCCTGTAGAAGAGAATGGCTACCCACTCTAGTATTTTGGCCTGGAGAATTCCATGGACTGTATCGTCCATGCAGTCACAAAAAGTCGGACACAACTAAGCAACTTTCACTATCTTTATACATATATATATATATACACACACACACACATACATATACAGTTTTTTATTTTAATTGGAGGCTAATTGTTTTGCAATATTGTAGTGGTTTTGCCATACATTGACATGAATCAGCCATGGGTGTACATGTGTTCCGCATCCTGACCCTCTCTCCCACCACCCTCCCCATCCCAACCCTCAGAGTCATCCCAGTGCACCAGCTGTGAGCACCCTGTCTCATGCATCAACCTGGACTGATGATATATTTCACATATGATAATATACATATTTCGATGCTATTCTCTCAAATCTCCCACCCACACCTTCTCTCATGGAGTCCAAAAGTCTATTCTTTACATCTGTGTCTCTTTTGCTGTCTCGCATATAGGGTCATTGTTACCATCTTCCTAAATTCCATATATATGTATTAATATCGGAGAAGGCAATGGCACCCCACTCCAGTACTCTTGCCTGGAGACTCCCATGGATGGAGGAGCCTGCTGGGCTGCAGTCCATGGGGTCGCTAAGGGTCGGGCACGACTGAGCGACTTTCACTTTCACTTTTCACTCTCATGCATTGGAGAAGGAAATGGCAACCCACTCCAGTGTTCTTGCCTGGAGAATCCCAGGGACAGGGGAGCCTGATAGGCTGCCGTCTATGGGGTCACACAGAGTCGGACACGACTGAAGTGACTTAGTATGTATTAATATACTGTATTAGTGTTTTTCTTTGACTTAATTTGCTCTGTATAATAGGCTCCAGAAGTTACATGCAACTTTGTAGAACTGGCATAAAAGAATGGCTCAAAAATGGAAGAATTTTCCTTCACTCCTAAAAAGAAAATGCATCCAGGAAGCTATGAAGATTCTTGAGAACATGAGGCCTTTAGTTTCAGTACCAGCTCCTGTCTTTGTGCATCTAAGAACTTTGCACAGGTAAGGGGCTACTGATAACACTGGGATGGATTGGCCAGAGCTCCACTCCCTCCAGTAGCAGTGTAGTAACACTGACTTTTGGCCTCAATCAGCACAGTATGTAGTTTGCACATGTTGATTAAAGATACTCAGTTTGATTCAGAACCTTGGGACTTTTAAGTAACTGAGCCTCTTCAGAACCCTTGGCTGTAAATGTCACTTGCCTTACTTTCTGGGAGTCATCTACACTTTGGAAAGGACAGCCAACCTGCTCAGGTGCCACAGGCCCATCCACTGGGACAGGTGATCAAGCTAAGCATCATCACGGTTTCCCTTACAACGTTTAAGACTCTTCAACATGTAATGACATCAGTTACCAGTGTGTAAAACAAACAAGCCATCAAATAAGCCACCACAGGGCAGGAAGAGTGACAGTGACAGGGGTGTGAGGAGCGTGCAAACCAGTTCCCATTTAGCAAATGCTCACTAGAAACAATGCAATGAGTGGACAGATGCAAATCTCCATCAGTTTGTGCTCAAACAGGAATGCATTACAGCTGTATAACATTAGGCCAAGTTACTACCCACTATGCTCCTCCACACGTAGTGTGCAGTGTAAACTAACTAGGTGACCTTCCTTCGATAAAGGACCTAGAGTTCTAAGTAGTGAATTAACATACTGAACCTACTAACTGCTATACTAACAAGTTGGCTCATGTAATTTTGGAGGATTATAAATGATGCTGGTTTTTTATTTTTTTAATTTAAATTTATTTATTTTAATTGGAGACTAATTACTTTACAATATTGTATTGGTTTTGCCATACATCAACATGAATCTACCATGGGTGTACACATGTTCCCAATCCTGAACCCCTCTCCCACCTCCCTCCCCGTACCATCCCTCTGGGTCATCCCAGTGCACCAGCCCCAAGCATCCTGTACCCTGCATCAAACCTAGACTGGCAATTTGTTTCTTACATGATAGTATACATGTTTCAATGCCATTCTCCCAAATCATCCCATCCTCTCCCTCTCCCACAGAGTCCAAAATACTGTTCTATACATCTGTGTTCCTTTTGCTGTCTCACATACAGGGTTATTGTCACCATTTTTCTAAATTCCATATATATATATGTGTGTGTGTGTTAGTATACTGTATTGGTGTTTTTCTTTCTGGCTTACTTCACTTTGTATAATCTGCTCCAGTTGCTGGTTTTTTTAAATACCCAATCACATATATGTATTTATTATTCTAGGTGCTAGCTCCCATTTTATCAGTGCTCTTTAACAATTAGGAGTTTTAGCATTTATATCCTTTCTAATTTTCAATATTATAATATAAAAACTAGAAAATAAGGTAGAAAATTGAGTGTTCTGCTTAGAAACAACTACAACAAAAAGATTAGTGTTTTGTCCTCATGGTGTATTCTACTTCAGCTGTATATGCCACTTTCTCCATTCTTGGAGATACAAAATGTGAGTAGAAACTTTAAAATATGACAAATTACAGGGAGCACATTGGCTGGTGCCACAACCACCTGGTTGCCACAGCATTTGGAAACTAAGCCCACGATTTCAGGAAAATAATTACATAGTTGAAAGAGTCAGTCCGACCTGTTTCTAACTGATGAGGAAATCTTCTGAGGAAATGCCAAATGCTATTTAGGCTCACTGACTGTGGTTGCTTCTGGAGAAAAACTTCATAAGAGAGAAAACATTGCTAGTAAATATTTCCAAGTTCAAATAAGGGATTCACTTGAGAACAGGCCTCATGAGTAGACAGCTGAATGCTTTGTGTTCTGTGTCTCATTCAGAATGGCCTCATTGGAGATAGCACTCAGCACATGAACTTTCAAAGACAGCTGGAAATTTCTCAAAGACTTATGATGACTGAAACACAGCTATACAATGTCTAAATTCATTTCCTTCAATTAGAATGTCATACTTAAAGTTTGTTTTAATTTTTTTGCCATGTTTAGTATAATAACGCTAACTTCTTATATTTATCAAAATAGTTATAAGGGGGTGGGCAGGGCTGAGTTAAGGGGCATGTCCAGAGATGGCTATGGGCTTAGAAAGTCATTCTAGGCACCATGTCTGCTGATGGTAGGGCTGTATTCCCAACCAGTTGGTTGGCCTGAGGTGTCCCAGCGCTGAAATTTGCAGGCTGTTGAGTGGAGCCAGGTCTCCATATCAGAGGCCCAAGTATCTGCCTCTGACTCCACCCAGAGTTCACATAGGCCCCTGCTCTGTCTGCCATTAGCTTTGATGACTCCAGAGAGAGCTACAGTCGCCTCTTTGCCTCTCCATGAGACCCTCCAAGACAGGTGTTGTGATAAAATGGAAAAAATTCAACTTGGGTAAAACAAGATTTGATGTCTGGATCCCAAGTCAGAGGCAGGCCTGCTCAGCTTGAAGCTTTGCTCTTCAGAACACAGGTACAAGTCACCCCTAACAAGAATCAACACAAACAACCCAACCAACATTTCCCTCCAAGGGCAAAAACCAAAAGGAAGAAGTAATACAACCCTAAACCCTGAGAAAAGGAGACCTCAAGTGGAGCAAGTCAGAAAAAAGTGATGAAAAGACAGAGAAGTATAGTACAAATGAAAGAGCAAGGCAGAAACTCACAAGACCAAATAAATGAAGAGGAAATAACCAATCTCCCTGAAAGAGAACTCAGAATAATGAGAGTAAGGGTGCTCTGAAGACTTGAAAATAGAATGGAGAAAATGCAAGAAGCATTTAACACAGTTAGTACAATCACCAAGGACATAGAAGAAATAATAAGCAAACACAAATGAGCAACACAATTACTGAAATTAAAAATACTCTAGAGGGAACCAATAGCAAAATAACTGACAGAGGAACAGATAAGTGAGCTGGAGGATAGAGTGATGGAAATAACTGCTGAAGGGCAGAATAAAGGGAAAGGAATGAAAAGATTGAGGATAGCCTCAAAGACCTTTGGAACAATATTAAATATAAATCAACATTCGAGTTATAGGGGTCCCAGAAGAAGGGAAAAAAAGGCACTGAGAAAATTTTTGAAGAAATTATAGTTGAATCCCCCATATGGGAAAAGAAATACCTAATCAAGTCCAAGAAGCACAGAGAGTCCCGTATAGGATAAACCCAAGGAGAAACACAGTGATACATATATTAATCAAGCTAACAGAGATTAAGCACAAAGAAAGAATATTAAGTGCAGAAAGGGAAAAGCAACAAGTAACATACAAGAGAAAACTCTTATGATTAACAATGGATCTTTCAGCAGAAATTCTGTAGACCAGAAGGGAATGGCAGGATATAATTAAAGTACTGAAAGAGAAAAATTTACAACCAAGATTACTACACTTGGCAAAGATCTTAATCAAAATTGATGAAGTCAAAACCTTTATAGACAAGAAGTTAAGAGAATTCAGCACCACCAAACTAGCCTTGAAACAAATACTAAAGGGACTTTACATAGCCAGTAAATCAAGAGAAAGGAAAGACCTACAAAAACAAACTCAAAATAATCAAGAAAATGTCTATAAGAACATATATATATATATATATCAATAATTACTTTAAATGTAAATGGATTAAATGCCAAAACCAAAAGATACACACTGACTGAATGGATACAAAAGCAAGACCTGTTTGTATGCTTCCTCCAGGAGACCCACTTCAGACCTAGAGACACATACATACTGAAAGTAAAAGGATGGAAAAAGATATTCCATGTGAATGGAAACCAAAAGAAAGCCAGAGGGCAATCCTTATTTCAGAAAAAAAAATAGACTTTAAAATAAAGAATATTATAAGAGACAAAGAAGGACACTACATAATGATCAAGGGATCAATCCAAGAAGAAGACATAACAATTGTAAATTTTTTTGCACCTAACATAGGAGAATCTAAATACATAAGGCAAACACTAACAGGCATAAGACAGAAAATCTACAGCAACATAATAATAGTAGGGGACTTTAACACCCCACTTACACCAAAGCACAGATCATCAAAACACAGAATCAATAAGGAAACTCAAACCTTAAATGAAACATTAGACCAAATGGATCTAATTGTTGTCTTCAAGACTTTTGCTCCAAATGCAGAATACATTTTCTTCTCATTGCACATTGAACATTCTCCAGGATAGACCATATCTTGGGCCACAACTCAAGCCTCAGTAAATTTAAGAAAATTGAAATTGCATCAAGTGTTTTCTCTGACCACAACACTATGAGACTAGATATCAACTACAGGAAGAAAACTGCAAAAACACAAACTCAGGGAGATTAAACAATATGTTACTAAGTAACAAAGTGGTTACTGAAGAAATTCTTCAAGAGATGGGAATACCAGACCACCTGAGAAATCTGTATGCAGGTCAGGAAGCAACAGTTAGAAATGGACATGAAAAAATGGACTGGTTCCAAACTGGGAGAAGAGTAAGTCAAGGCTGTATATTATCACCATGCTTATTTAACTTATATGCAGATTATGTCATGAGAACGCTGGGCTGGATGATGCACAAGCTGGAATCAGGATTGCCAGGAGAAATATCAATAACCTCAGATATGCAGATGATACCACCCTGATAGAAGAAAGTGAAGAAGAACTAAACAGCCTCTTGATGAAAGTGAAAGAAGAGAGTGAAAAAGTTGGATTAAAACTTAACATTCAGAAAACTAAGATCATGGCATCTGGTCCCATCACTTCATGAGAAATAGATGAGGAAACAATGGAAACAGTAACAGACTTTATTTTTCTGGGCTCCTTTTGGTTTTTCACTGTGGATGAGGACTGCAGCCATGAAATTAAAAGACGTTTTCTCCTTTGAAGAAGAGTTATGACCAACCTAGACAGCATATTCAAAAGCAGAGACATTACTTTGCTGACTAAGGTCCGTCTAGTCAAAGCTATGATTTTTCCAGTAGTCATGTATGGATGTGAGAGTTGGACCATAAAGAAAGCTGAGTGCCGAAGAATTGATGCTTTTGAACTGTGGTGTTGGAGAAGACTCTTGAGAGTCCCTTGGACAGCAAGCAGATCCACCCATCATTCAGGAAATCACTCCTGAATATCCATTGGAGGGACTGATGCCGAAACTGAAACTCCAATACTTTGGCCACCTGATGCGAAGAGCTGACTCATTGGAAAAGACCTTAATGCTGGGGAAGTTTGAGGGCAGAAGGAGAAGGGGACAACAAAGTATGAGATGGTTGGATGGCATCACCGACTCAATGGACATGAGTTTGAGTAAACTCTGAGAGTTCATGATAGACAGGGAGGCCTGGCATACTTCAGAATATACAATTGGGCAAAGACAGCCTAGTAAAACTGGACAGTTACCTGCAAAATTATGAAATTAGATCGCTACCTAATGCCATACAAAGATAAACTCAATATGGATTAAAGACCTAAATATAAGACCAGAAACCATCAAACTCTTAGAGGAAAGCATAAGCAGAACACTCAATGACATAAATGAAAGCAAGATCTTCTATGACCCACCTCCTAGAGTAATGGAAATAAAACAGATAAGTGGGACTTAATTAAACATAAAATCTTTTTTTCAGATTTTATTTTACAATATTGTATTGGTTTTGCCATAGATCAACATGAATCCACCACAGGTGTACACGTGTTCCCAATCCTGAACCCCCATCCCACCTCCCTCCCCATACCATCCCTCTGGGTCATCCCAGGGCACCAGCCCAAGCACCCTATATCCTGCATCGAACCTAGACTGGTGATTCATTTCTTATAAGAAATTATACATGTTTCGATGCCATTCTCCCATATCATCCCACCATCTCCCTCTCTCATAGAGTCCAAAAGTCTGTTTATACATTTTTGTATTTCCATACAAATTTTGAAATTATTTGTTCTAGCTCTGTGAAAAATACCATTGATAGCTTGATAGGGATTGCATTGAATCTGTAGATTGCTTTGGGTAGTATACTCATTTTTACTATATTGATTCTTCCAATCCATGAACATGGTATATTTCTCCATCTGTTAGTGTCCTCTTTGATTTCTTTCATCAGTGTTTTATAGTTTTCTATATATAGGTCTTTAGTTTCTTTAGGTAGATATATTCCTAAGTATTTTATTCTTTTCGTTGCAATGGTGAATGGAATTGTTTCCTTAATTTCGGTTTCTACTTTCTCATTATTAGTGTATAGGAATGCAAGGGATTTCTGTGTGCTGATTTTATATCCTGCCACTTTACTATATTCATTGATTATCTCTAGTAATTTTCTGGTGGCGTCTTTAGGGTTTTTTATGTAGAGGATCATGTCATCTGAAAACAGTGAGAATTTTACTTCTTTTCCATTTGGATTCCTTTTATTTCTTTTTCTGCTCTGATTGGTGTGACCAAAACTTCCAGAACTATGTTGAAAAGTAGTGGTGGAAGTGGGCACCCTTGTCTTGTTCCTAACTTTAGGGGGAATGCTTTCAATTTTTCACCACTGAGGATAAAGTTTGCTGTGGGTTTGTCATATATAGCTTTTATTATGTTGAGGTATGTTCCTTCTATTCCTGCTTTCTGGAGAGTTTTTATCATAAATGGATGTTGAATTTTGTCAAAGGCTTTCTCTGCATCTATTGAGATAATCATATGACTTTCGTTTTTCAATTTGTTAATGTGGAGTATTATGACCAACCTAGATAGTATATTCAAAAGCAGAGACATTACTTTGCCTAAGCTCAACATTCAGAAAACGAAGATCATGGCATCTGGCCCCATCACTTCATGGGAAATAGATGGGGAAACAGTAGAAACAGTGTCAGACTTTGTTTTTTTGGGCTCCAAAATCACTGCAGATGGTGACTGCAGCCATGAAATTAAAAGGCGCTTACTCCTTGGAAGAAAAGTTATGACCAACCTAGATAGTATATTCAAAAGCAGAGACATTACTTTGCCGACTAAGGTCCGTCTAGTCAAGGCTATGGTTTTTCCTGTGGTCATGTATGGATGTGAGAGTTGGACTGTGAAGAAGGCTGAGCGCAGAAGAATTGATGCTTTTGAACTGTGGTGTTGGAGAAGACTCTTGAGAGTCCCTTGGACTGCAAGGAGATCAACCCTGGGATTTCTTTGGAAGGAATGATGCTAAAACTGAAGCTCCAGTACTTTGGGCACCTTATGCGAAGAGTTGACTCGTTGGAAAAGACCCTGATGCTGGGAGGGATTGGGGGCAGGAGGAGAAGGGGACGGCGGAGGATGAGATGGCTGGATGGCATCACGGACTCAATGGACGTGAGTCTGAGTGAACTCCGGGAGTTGGTGATGGATAGGGAGGCCTGGCGTACTGCGATTCATGGGGTCGCAAAGAGTCGGACACGACTGCGCGACTGAACTGACTGAACTGAACAAAGATACAGCAATTTGTAACAAAAAGAAGTACAGTGATTTATAGCAAAAGAAAAGTAATTAACTCAAAAGTCTAGTGTTGCTAACATCAAAACTACTATATATCCTTTTCCATATCCCGTTTACATTGATTAACATCTTCCCAGATGCCTGAAAGATAAAGAATTAAGGAGGTCTGGCAGCAATCATTGAGTCAACAGTGAAATCCTGTCACCAATATGTTTTTGAAAAGGCTCTGTAACTTTAAGATACTCAAGCTTTGTGCCCCTCACAATTGGGAGCTGTAAAGTCCAGGGAACCTGTTAGGCAAGTTGGAGGGTTTAAGTTAGAGTGTTATCAGAGGGGGTAGAGCTGAAACACTCCTTTCAAATGCAGAAGACTAAAGTCCTGAGTTAACTTTTTCCAGAGAAAGTCAGAAGAGTAGAAAAGCAGGCAGATTCTTATTTTTGGGGTACATGCTCAGGAAACGCCAGGGGAAAACCTGAGATCTGACTCATCCTTGTCCATCAAATCTCTGCCACGTGACCTTGTCACAGGTGGGATTCCTCACGCTGGCTCCCGGCACAAATTAATTACTAATTTCTGATGATTTGTCCTTCTAAATATTTCTCATGTTTCTCTTCCTGTCCATGACAAATGCCATCTCCCTAGCTCAGATTTTTGTGACTTCACCCCTGCTTGTGTTAATGAATTTCAAATTGACTTCCCTTCCCTCAAGAGTCCCCCTAA
The DNA here is from genome assembly GCA_006408695.1 of Aepyceros melampus. Taxonomy (NCBI): domain Eukaryota; kingdom Metazoa; phylum Chordata; class Mammalia; order Artiodactyla; family Bovidae; genus Aepyceros; species Aepyceros melampus. The sequence goes on along the minus strand of SJXQ01006278.1, from coordinate 103,372 downwards.
TTCTGTAGCTAAATGCAACTTCTTAAACCTCTTAATGAGATAGGCCAAGAACCAGCTACCAATAGTAATCATTATAATAAGAACTAACAAAATGCATGTGTTAAGCATTTTTTATATACTAGATATATGAATAAGGCTTTATATATTTTATTTTGTTCTCATAATAACCCTATAAGGTGTTGTGGTGGCCATGAGATTGTGCCTCTCATATTTCCTACTGCAGACTTTAATTAACTGGCAGCCCTAGCTGCTGCACTCTGAACCCACCACTGTATTTGCACAAAAGCCACACTTCCCGTGGACTGTTCTCAGCCTATGACTGAGCACAGCAGGGCTGCAAAGGCAGGCCATTCCTGGGAGATTAGGACTCCTTTGACAGGCTACACTGGCTTGAGGATTTCCCATTGGCCTTGCCAAAATTTTCTTTGAATGGCATCACAGTCTAAGACTCTTTCTTCCTAACTCTCCTTCTTACCCTCTTTCCTACACAGGGGTCAGACCTGTATCATGTTCTGAGAGCTCTCGCATTTGCTCTCTCAGAAGCTTAGCCTGCCGCCACCATACCTTTCTTGTATAGTTGTTTCATCTTGATATCTGCTTTTTAGATAATTCAACCAGTACACATGGTCCAAGAAAACAGGTGGTAAGGTGGGGTTCTGGGCATGGTTCACCCATTTCCCGGTGGGCAAAGATTATTCCCTCCTGGGTGGTTTGTGAAGCATAAGTAGTCCCTACCACACAGTGATTTTCCAGTAGCTAAAGAGTTCACTGGAGGTGGCTTGGGAAATCTTCCCTGTTGAGGGGATTGACTTTGCTCATGTGATGATCCAACTGCAGAAGTTATGAGGGGGACAGTGTATATGAAGACAGTGGAATTGGCTGGTTACTGCTAAGCTGAACTGATGCTCACTTGGCAGAGAGACAATGAGAATCAGAAGGCTATTAACAAATAGTTAAAGTCTAAGAATGAGAACCCTTACTACTGCAGTGGAAGAGAGGATGTAACTGAATAGCAAACAGATAATCTGATTAGGATGGCAGAGCTCCAGAGACATTTAAACACAGTAAAGTCAGGTCTATGATGCTAAGTTCAGGGTCCTGGCTGGGAAAACCTGGGACCCTGACTTGTGAGGTAGGGACATCAGGATGGATGCTTCTAAGGATATGGCTCTGAAGAGCCGTCTCAACCATAAGAATCTGCCGGAGTGAACTGCTCTGTAACAGAGCTAGCACTTCTGTATTGACAGACATAAGATGTAGAATCCCTCCTCCCATAAGGCAGAAAGTACACCCATAAAAATCCCCACCTCCTCTCCAGGCTGCCAGGTCAGTAACTTAGAGTCAAATATCAGCACAACTTGCTGATAAGGGAGAAAAGATGTCATATACTGGAGGAACTGCAGGAATTAGCTAGCATGTACTGGCAGAAGCAAGGTGATATACATGGGATTGTATTTTGATGGTGCTTTGTCAGGGGACCTGAAATATAAGACCGGGTAAGTGAGAATGTGTACACTTCTGGACAGTTTTGGGGATAATGAGATTTAACACCCTACCACAAACCTTAAGGGCTGGGTTAGTTCTTAGAGTCTTTAGCAAAGTGTAGCAGTGTTGAGTAAAGTAGAAATCCTTGAGCTATCTTGGCAGATAGTAGAAGGCTAAAGAAAGTGGCCAAGCAGTAATGGCTGTATTATGTGAGGCCACCAAACATACCCATTGATTATATTCCATGAGAGAGTTCAGCAAACAACCCATTCATGAAGGCTATCAGGAAAACACTGGTGAGAGTAACACCAACATCATAGTGGTCGCTCTTCTCTGCAGATCAGGGCCAGTTGTAGGAGAGGTGGTCACAGAGCTGAGCTCATAAGTATCCACGGGGATGAGGAGCTTTAAGGTAATAGTATGTGTGTGCTAAATCGTGTCCAACTCTGCGACCCTATGGGACTGTAGCCCGCCAGGCTCCTCTGACCATGGGATTCTCCAGGCAAGAATACTGAAGTGGGTTGCCATGCCCTTCTCCAGGGGATCTCCCTGACCCAGGGATTGAATCCGCATCTCCTGCATTGGCAGGAAGGTTCTTTACCCCTAGCGCCACCTGGGAAGCCTGTTTAAGATAATAGAGGCCACAATAATTGTAATGACCTTCAAGGTCTAAGGGAACAGCAAGGGACTTGAGCTGCATGAGTTGTGGCAGTAGCAGTAGAGCATGGTGTTTCTAGGAGAAAAATAGGTAGCACAGCATGGCAAGTATATCCTATGATGATTCCCCTGGTTCTTTTCCCAAAGGCACCCATGGAAGCTTACTTGGGTGATTGTATATTGGGAAGGGGAAAATATTCAAACATTTTTAGACCCACAGTCTGAGTTGACTTTGCGACCTGGAGACCCAAAGCATGACCATAGTACTGAGAGTTTAGTTCAGTTCAGTCGCTCAGTCATGTCCCACTCTTTGGGACCCCATGAATCGCAGCACGCTAGGCCTCCCTGTCCATCACCAACTCCCGGAGTCTACCCAAACCCATCTGCATTGAGTCGGTGATGCCATCCAACCATCTCATCCTCTGTCGTCCCCTTCTCCTCCTGCCCTCAATCTTTCTCAGAATCAGGGTCTTTTCAAATGAATTAGCTCTTCACATCAGGTGGCCAAAGTATTGGAGTTTCAGCTTCAACATCTTTATATTTATAATTTTTCTTAATATTTTTGTTAAAAAACAATGTTTAAAAAGGTATCTTAGTTAATCTCAGTTCAGTTCAGTTGCTCAGTCATGTCTGATCATTGCAACCCCATGAACTGCAGCACGCCAGGCTTCCCTGTCCATCACCAACTCGGGGAGTTTACCCAAACTCATGTCCATTGAGTCCGGGATGCCATCCAACCATCTCATCCTCTGTCGTCCCATTCTTCTTCTGCCCTCAGTCTTTCCCAGCATCAGGGTCTTTTCAAATGAATTAGCTCTTCACATCAGGTGGCCAAAGTATTGGAGTTTCAGCTTCAACATCAGTCCTTTCAATGAACACCCAGGACTGATCTCCTTTAGGATGGACTGGTTGGATCTGCTTGTAGTCCAAGGGACTCTCAAGAGTCTTCTCCAACACCACAGTTCAAAAGCATCAATTCTTCAGCACTCAGCTTTCTTTATAGTGCAACTCTCACATCTCTACATGACTACTGGAAAAATCATAGCCTTGACTAGATGAACCTTTGGGGGCAAAGAATGTCTCTGCTTTTGAATATGCTATCTAGGTTGGTCATAACTTTCCTTCCAAGGAGTAAGCGTTTTTTAATTTCATGGCTGCAGTCACCATCTGCAGTGATTTTAGAGTCCCCCAAAATAAAGTCAGCCACTGTTTCCATTGTTTCCCCATCTATTTGCCATGAAGTGATGGGACTGGATGCCATAATCTTCGTTTTCTGAATGTTGAGCTTTAAGCCAGCTTTTTCACTCTCCTCTTTCACTTTCATCAGGAGGCACATTAGTTCTTCACTTTCTGCCATAAGGGTGGTTTCATCTGCATATCTGAGGTTATTGATATTTCTCCCTGCAATCTTGATTCCAGCTTGTCTTCTTCCACCCCAGCATTTCTCATGATGTACTCTGCATATAAGTTAAATAAGCAGGGTGACAATATACAGCCTTGACGTACTCCTTTCCTATTTGGAAGCAGTTTGTTTTCTCCATGTCCAGTTCTAACTGTTGCTTCCTGGCCTACATACAGGTTTCTCTAGAGGAAGGTCAGGTGGTCTGGTATGCCCACTTTCAGAATTTTCCACAGTTTATTGTGATCTACAGTCAAAGGCTTTGACATAGTCAATAAAGCAGAAATAGATGTTTTTCTGGAACTCTGTTGCTTTTTTGATGATCGAGCACATGTTCGCAATTTGATCTGTGGTTCCTCTTCCTTTTCTAAAATGAGCTTGAACACCTGGAAGTTCACAGTATTGCTGAAGCCTGGCTTGGAGAATTTTGAGCATTTCTTTACTCATGTGTGAGATGAGTGCTATTGTGTGGTAGTTTGAGCATCTTTCGGCATTGCCTTTCTTTGGGATTGGAATGAAAACTGACCTTTTCCAGTCCTGTGGCCACTGCTGAGTTTTCCAAATTTGCCTACAGAGACCAAATAATAAATGAATTCTTGCTAACGTCTGGCTCCAGGTAGGCTTGCTGGGTTTGTGGATACCCTCAGTGGTTATTTCTCCTATTTTTGATTGCATTCATATACTTGGATGTTAGAGTAACCCTCATTTTAGGTTAAAGATATAGTAGAGATGGTCAAGTAGAAACCGTTGAAATTGTTCTTTCACCTTCGTTCCTCTCCGAGCCAAGGTATTAAATTGGAAACAATATCACATCCCTGGAAAATGACTGAAACCATTGCTGGCTTAGACAAGCGGTAGCCTTCGTCATAGTTAGTGTGCCAGATATGGTCTAATTGCTAGAACCGATCAGTAAGGCTTTAAGTATATGGTATATGGCCGTTAACCTGACAAAAACATTTGTTTCACTTCAAATCAGAAAAGAAGGGATGGCCAACAATAGTTCGTTCACATTTTGATCTCAGGGCTATGTCAGCTTTCCTGTCCAGTATAATATAGCTGAGATCTAGAGTGACTGGACATTCCACAAATCATCACACTAATCCATTTTATTGATGGTATACTGATGTACGCTAGAGGGTGGGAGTAAAACCCTACAGGGATTCAGGAACCTGCCATTTCAGTGATGTTTTTAGAAGTCCAGTGGTCTTGAGTATACTGGGATAGCTCTCCAAAGTATAAAACAAATCGCTGCATCTTGGATCCCCTACCACAAAGATGGAAGCACAGCGCCCTCCTTGGGTTTGGGAAGCAATATTTTCTACAGCTAGGTTCATTGCTGTGGCTCACATAGAGTAACAGAAGGGCTGCCCACCTTGAGTGAGACCTAGAAAAGAAAAGTCTCTGCCAGTAGGATCTAGAGAATCCTATGTTGTTGGAAGTGTCAGTGGTAGGAAATGATGCAGTTTGGAGTATATGTTAAGTTCCAGTGGGACAATCACACTGTAAGCTCTTGGAATTCTGGCTTCTGTTGCCTGTGAATATCCAAGCTGTCAGCAATAGGGACCAATGCTGAGCCCTTGATAGGGCACTTTTCCTGGAGCAGACCAACCACCTAGTTGGTGGCAAGTCAGCTGTTTTGGGTGTTTCCCACAATGGCGGGACCAGTGGTTCATCCTCACAGGGATATATGACTTTTTTTGGGCAGTACCTGTAGTGCCTCAGTCAGCATCACTATTTAGGGGCTTAGGAAATGCCTGATCTTCAGGCAGGGATTCTCACTTAGCATCCCAACATGGGAACCTCGTCAGAGTGAAGGATGTGTGGAGTGAGCCCATGAGCATAGGTTCACTGGTCATATCACATTCTGTACCATCCAGGGGCACCTGGCCTCAGAAAATGTTGAACAGCCTTTTAAAGGCACAGAGTTGGACTGTGAAGAAAGCTGAGTGAGACCAGATATCTGTCTGCCTTGGGGCCCATTTTAATTGTTCTGTTTCAGATAAATTGTTCCCTTTCTTTTTTGAGGACCTGATCTTGTCCTAGGGGCTTCCCAGCTGGTGCTAGTGCTAAAGAACCTGCCTGCAAATGCAGGAGACATAAGAGATGTGGGTTTGATCTCTGGGTCAGGAAGATTCCTTGGAGGAGGGCATGTCAATTCACTCCAATATTTTTGCCTGGAGAATCCCATGGACAGGAAAGCCAGGCAGGCTACAGTCCATAGGGTTGCCAAGAGTCAAACATGACTGAAGCAACTTAGCATGCACGCACGCATCCACACTCACCCTAAATGTTTAACACAGGGGATCATTTCATCTGACTGCTGAAACTTCGTCTCTTTCCAGTAGGGATGAAGTTTCCACAGTATATCATAATTCAACCCCTTCTTCTCACTTATCTTCATCTACATCATCATTTTCATCTCTAATGGATCATTCCCATATTCTCATCAGCACATAAGCATGCTGTGATATGTTAATACCATCTTAACAAACAAACCACAGAACAAATGTACTCTGTTCTACAACCATTTCCAGTTTATGACTCTTTTCTCTGTTCTCCTTTCTAGCATAATTGTTAACTGTCTCCACTTTTTACTGCACCCACACATCAGTTAGACCTTCATCCCTACCATTCCACTGAGAATGCTCTTGTGAAGGTCCTCAGTGGCCTCCAGGTTATGAAATCCAGCATTTAATTCTCAGTCCCCATCTTGTTTGTCCATTAGGCAATATTAACATAGTCGATTACTTCCTTGGACCTTCAAATGGATGTTCACTTGACTTTGGAGATACCACACTCCTTGGTTTCCTGCCTATATTCATGAAGCTTTCCTTCTCATTCCTTATCATATTGAAGTGCCCTAGGACTCTAGCCTCAGACCTTTTCTCTACCTATGAAAGTGAAAGTGAAGTCGATCAGTCACGTCCAAATCTTTGCAGCCCAGTGGACTGAAGCCTACCAGGCTCCTCTGTCCATGAGATTTTCCAGGCAGGAGTACTGGAGTGGGTTGCCATTTCCTTCTCCAGGGGATCTTCCTAATCGAGGGATCGAACCCAGGTCTTCCTGCTTTGCAGGCAGATGCTTTACTGTCGAGCCATCAGGGAAGTCCCTTTTCTCTACCTATATTCATACCCTATTAAAGGTTGGCAAACTACTTCTATAAAGGACCAGATAGTAAATATTTTTGGTTTTGTGGGCCATATGATCTCTTGCAGCTACTCAAGAAGCCATAGACAGTACAAACAAGGATGTTGATGATTGTCATGATTGTTATATATATTCAGTGCGTATTATGAGCCTTACACTGGGAAATAGACAATATTTGTTAACCTGGTATTTTAGCATAGTTGTTGTTCATTCGCTCAGTCATGTCCGACTGTTTACAATCCCATGAACTGCAGCACGCCAGGCCTCCCTCTCCTTCACTATCTTCCAGAGCTTGCTAAAACCCATGTCCGTTGAGTCAGTGATACCATCTAACCATCTTATCCTCTGTTGTCCCCTTCTCCTCCTGCCTTCTGTCTTTCCCAGCATCAGGGTCTTTTCTAATGAATAGATTCTTTTAATTAGGTGGCCAAAGTATTGGAGTTGCAGCTTCAGCATCAGTCCTTCTAATGAATATTCAGGATTGATTTCATTGAGGATTGACTGGTTGGATCTCCTTGTAGTCCAAGGGACTCTCAAGGGTCTTCTCGAACACTACAGCTCAAAAGCATCAATCCTTTGGTGTTCAGCCTTCTTTATGATCCAACTCTCACATCCATACATGACCAGTGGAGAAACCATAGCTTTGACTATGTGGACCTTTGTTGGCAAAGTAATGTCTCCGCTTTTTAATATGCTGTCTAGGTTGGTCAAAGCTTTTCTTCCAAGGAGCAAGTGTCTTCTAATTCATGGCTGCAGTCACCGTGTGTAGTGATTTTAGAGCAGGAGTCTGTTAAAGTCTGTTTACTGTTTCCATTGTTGCCCCATCTATTTGCCTTGAAGTAATAGAACCAGATGCCATGATTTTTGTTTTAGCATAATTACCTGAGCATTACTAGAGCTTAGATGGAGGAAAAGGTTCCTACCTGCATAGGGGACAGGAGGAGTTATATTTTGAAATGTGTATATTTTTCCAGGGTCTTGTGCCCAATTTTGTTTAAAATTGAACGGTTTTAAAATACTCTGCTGATAAAGGTCCATCTATTCAAAGCTATGGTTTTTCCATTAGTCATGTGTGGATGTGAGAGTTGGACCATAAAGAAAGCTGAGCACTGATGAATTGATGCTTTTGAACCGTGGTATTGGAGAAGACTCTTTGAGAGTCCCTTGGACTGCAAGAAAATCAAACCAGTCAATCCTAAAGGAAATCAGTTCTGAACATTCATTGGAAGGACTGATGCTGAAGCTGAAACTCCAATACTTTGGCCGCTTGATGTGAAGAACTGACTCATTTGAAAAGACCCTGATGCTGGGAAAGACTGAAGGGAGGAGGAGAAGGGGATGACAGAGGATGAGATGGTTGGATGGCTTTACTGAGTCAATGGACATGAGTTTGAGCAAGCTTTGGGAGTTGGTGATGGACAGGGAAGCCTGGCGTGCTGCGGTTCATGGGGTTGCAAAGAGTCGGACACGGCTGAGCAACTAAACTGAACTGAAAAAGGCTTAGTTTGCACTTGTTTTTCTTATTAATGTCAGCATTCATTGTTTTCTCATGTGGGAGAAGGATGTGTGTAGGGAATGGAGGGTGGCTTGGGTGTGGCTGGGGGGAGGAATGAGGGACCTCTTCTTATTGGGGTCTGAGCAAAAGGGCGGTTACTTTATTTGTTGAGATGGGGTGATTAAAGTCCCAAAGTGAATTTGAGAGAGAGCTGCAACAAAAAAGATGATGATTATAACTAATTACTGTTTTTGCAGATGTTTTGCATTTCTATGGCACTTTCTATTTACAAAGAATTTTGTAATCGCTGATTAACTTTCCCACACCAGAACCTTATGACCGGGGCAACAGTGCCACAGATGTTTGTATTTGTTTTCTGGGAAGAAATTTGAGCTGCTTTGGCCACATACTAGAATTAAGGAATCAAACTCCTTATTGCAGCTCTTTTAACTTCCTGTGTGACTTTGAGAGTGCAAATGTGAACAGTGTTAAAATTATTCTGTAATCTTATTATGAAGAATAGCTCATGAAGATTATTTAGTACATTGCTAAGTTAAAAGGAGATATTATATGTAGGTATATAATAACAATACTAACTTCTCAAAAATTGTTTCCTCCAGGTTTTTAAAAATTAATAATAGTGGCTATATCATATTTTTACATATCAAATGCTTAGCATAGTGCCTAACATATGTACCTAATAAGTACTTAATAAGTGTTATCCATTATTAATACTGCAACAAGACCCATGTAACATATACATTCTATAAAAAATTTTTTAACTTTATTTTTTGGCTTCATTGGGTCTTTGTTGCCTCACGTGGGCTTTTCTCTAGCTGTAGCTAGCTGGATCTTCTCTAGCTGTGGTGTGTGGGTCTCTCATTGAGATGGCAGGGCATTTTTTGTTGCAGGGCATGGACTCTAGTGCTCTCAGGCTCAGTAGTTGTGGCTCACAGGCTTAGTTGACCTGAAGCATGTGGGATTTTCCTGGACCAGAAATTGAACCCGTGTCCCCTGCATTGGCAGGAGGATTCTATATTAATACTGCAACAAGACCCATGTAACATATACATTCTATAAAAAATTTTTTAACTTTATTTTTTGGCTTCATTGGGTCTTTGTTGCCTCACGTGGGCTTTTCTCTAGCTGTAGCTAGCTGGATCTTCTCTAGCTGTGGTGTGTGGGTCTCTCATTGAGATGGCAGGGCATTTTTTGTTGCAGGGCATGGACTCTAGTGCTCTCAGGCTCAGTAGTTGTGGCTCACAGGCTTAGTTGACCTGAAGCATGTGGGATTTTCCTGGACCAGAAATTGAACCCGTGTCCCCTGCATTGGCAGGAGGATTCTTAACCACTGGACCATTGGATAAGTCCATACATACATTCTTATTGCTTCTACTTGATTGCTTTATGTTCCTGTCTTGTACAAAAATGCGTGCAGGTGTACATTCACTTATTCAGCAATATTCATTGAGTGACTACTGTTTATCAGACATTGTGCTAAGAGCTAGGGAAACAGTTCAGTTCAGTTGCTCTGTCGTGTCTGACTCTTTGCGACCCCATGTATCGCAGCATGCCAGGCCTTCCTGTCCATCACCAACTCCCGGAGTTCACTCAAACTCATGTCCATTGAGTCGGTGATACCATCCAGCCATCTCATCCTCTGTTGCCCCTTCTCCTCCTGCCCCCAATCCCTCCCAGCATCAGGGTCTTTTCCAATGAGTCAGCTCTTCGCATGAGATGGCCAAAATACTGGCGTTTCAGCTTTAGCATCATTCCTTCCAAAGAACACCCAGGACTGATCTCCTTTAGAATGGACTGGTTGGATCTCCTTGCAGGCCAAGGGACTCTCAAGATTCTTCTCCAACACCACAGTTCAAAAGCATCAATTCTTCTGCGCTCAGCCTTCTTCACAGTCCAACTCTCACATCCATGCATGACCACAGGAAAAACCATAGCCTTGACTAGATGCACCTTTGTTGGCAAAGTAATGTCTCTGCTTTTGAATATGTTATCTAGGTTGGTCATAACTTTCCTTCCAGGGAGTAAGCGTTTTTTAATTTCATGGCTGCAATCACCATCTGCAGTGATTTTGGAGCCCCCCAATATAAAGACTGACACTGTTTCCACTGTTTCTCCATCTATTTCCCATGAAGTGTTGGGACCAGATGCCATGATCTTCGTTTTCTGAATGTTGAGCTTTCAGCCAACTTTTTCACTCTCCTTTTTCACTTTCATCGAGGCTTTTTAGTTCCTCTTCACTTTGTGCCATAAGGGTGGTGTCATCTGCATATCGGAAGTTACTGATATTTCTCCCGACAATCTTGATTCCAGCTTGTGCTTCTTCCAGCCCAGCATTTCTCATGATGTACTCTGCATAGAAGTTAAATAAGCAGGGTGACAGTATATAGCCTTGACGTACTCCTTTTCCTCTTTGGAACCAGTCTGTTGTTCCATGTCCAATTCTAAACAGTGGTGAACAAAAAAGGAATACTTGGTTGCATGAAGCTTATTTTCTGGCAGGAGGGGAAGGACTCACATTATCTAACTTCTTCTAGAGATTATTCTAGTAGGAGTTAGACTGTCATGGAGAGGAGAGAGGCATGATTAGGGTATATTCGGTATATGTATGGAAAAAATTTCTGAATTTTTACGTAAAAATAGTATTTTGTTATAGCAGTAGGTTAAGTTTTTATTTGTAAGCTATTCATTTTTATAGAAGTATTTAAATTTCCTGGTGGTTCAGAAAGTAAAGAATCTGTCTACAATGTGGGAGACCCAGGTTTGAGCCAGGAAGATCCCCCGGAGAAGGAAATGGCAACCCACTCCAGTATTCTTACCTGGAAAATCCCATGGACAGAGGAGCCTGGTGGGCAACAGTCCATGGGGTCACAAAGAGTCAGTCATGACTGAGTGCCTAATACACTCATATGTTTTATTTTAAGACAAATATGCTTATGATTTTATAAAATATTTAAAGAAAGCATTATTTCATTTATTATAATATCAATGCTAATGACACCATACTGAAACTTTTAAGGATAGAAAAAGTATCCATAATTTCATTACAATATTATTCCTTCTAAATTGCCTGCTTTGACATAGGAAAAATAGGCTCAGTTTCCTGACATTTGGGCATGGCTTGAAGTTGCAGACAGCTCAGAGGGATCGTAGTAGTAGGGAAGAATATCACATAATGGCATGTGACTCCCTTAGGGCCTGCTTTGATGGGATGGATAAAGGGAGACGAATATTGGCCATACTGAAAAAGAACAGATGAAGGTGAGTAGACAGTCAGGATTAAATCCCTGGGACATGACAGGTGCCAGAAGACCAGAGAGAAGGTTCTGGGGTAGAGAAGAGCCCCAGGTTCTCACTTGTCTTCTCAAACTCAGATGATTTCTGGGGAAATAGCTGCCTCTACCCCACAAATAAAGACTTAACACTTTTCTTTCTGTTAGGGTTTTAGGGCAATGGATTGAAATGCAAGCCAGAGTACTGCCAAGATATCCCTGAAACAAGTTAATTTTGGGTTCTACAGGCTGTGAGTTTGGCCCCTTGCCCTCTTTTCCAGCTGCCACCGAAGTCTTCTCAGTCTGGGTTCTGCCTGGATACATCTAAATTGGGATGCAGTTTCCCAATTTATTCTTCACTCTTCATACACTGAAATGAGTGTATGAACAGTTTGTAGGTTTTTAAGGTTAGAATTAGTTATGAAATTGAAAAATATGTCAAAAATATCATCTGGGAAGTTTCTCTCCATGTCCCTGACCCTGTCTGAAAAGTGTGTGTGTTTGTTTTTCCTGCTTAAACGGTCAGTTCTCTGATGGCAAGATTCCATAAACTAAGACCAATAGCCACACAGCTCCTGGAAATCTTCATGAATATGAGGAGTAAATGTCCCCAAACTTGATGAAAATGTTTGGAGGCTCTTCTGCCTTCTTCTAGGCCCCTTTCTGAGACAGTCCCTTGAGTGTCTGGGTGCAGGCTCGGGTGTGAACACTAGTTGGCAAACCCTTAAGCTTTCTTATTCTGGACACTAGGCTCACTGGATTCCTGGTACCTCCTTTAACAGTGCAGCCTACATGCTCTGTCATTCTGTCAGAAAATCCTATAAGGGTAAGAAGAAAATTCATTTCAGTAGAAAACTCCCATATAATATCTCTGATCTCAGGTTCCTTCAGTTTTACCAAAGGAGAAGTCAGCCAGGTCATCCTCTGCCATGAAGAGACCTAGGCAGGAGTCCATGGCAGCACTTAGTGTACTCAGAAACCTGTACAAATGCCTGGCTCATCCCAGGTGCTGAGAATTTAAACTTCAGGCTTGGATGATGCCCCTAGACATGTTAGGGAGACAACCAACAGTTTTTCTACTTACATGGAAATGCTAACTTCATTGCAAAAGAGAAGTACCAAAATAGTATTATGATTTTAACAGTGAAATGTAGGAGTGTGCAATTTGTAATGTTATAGACAAATTAAGCATGAAATGCAAATACCACATCAGAGTGTGCTGGATATCCAGATCTCAGCTGAAATTCTCTGAAGGGTTACAATAGCTAACTAGTGCATCTGACTAAGAGGGCTACTGTGTGAGGCAATTGGAGAGGGTAACAATAAAGGATGTAGAAGAGGAGGAGGCAGTCTTAGGTTTGTGACGTCTCCTCAGCTCATCTGGGAAAGTTGTTCGTAGATTTGAATATTTACAGGAATGAATACACTGAAAAAAAATATATATATATATTTGAGAGGTAATAACGGTTACTTGGGAGAATAACACTTATGATTATTTAACAACTTGAAGACTGTCTTGGTACGTTTGGGCTTCTGTAACAATACCACAGACTGGGTGGCTTTTAAATAACAGAATTTATTTCTTATGATCCTAAAGACTGAAGTCCAAGATCATGGTGCCAGTCAGTAGCTTCAGTGTCCAGTGAGGACCTGCTTCCTGGTTCATAGATGGCTATCTTTTTGTTGTAATCTGAGATCGTGGAAAACCAGAGGGGAAGTGATCTCTATTGTGACCCTTTTAAGGGTATATATACAGTAATCCCATTCATGAGGGTTCCACCTTCACGACCTCATTTAATCTAAATTACCTCTCAAAGGCCCCTCTTCTGAATACCATCCTTTTGAGGTTAGGGTTTCAATATGTGAATTTGTAGGAGGACATAAAGGACATAAACATTTCGTCCATAGAAAGACATCTGGTAACCTGCAATTCTGATTGCTTCAATCCTCTGTTCAGAGTCCTCAAATGGATCCTAGTGCCAGTAGCACAAGTCACTCATTATTTATTGGTTGGCTCATATTTTTTTCATTCTTTCTACAAATATTTATTGAGTAGCTGATCTAATCTTACCTTTGAGCCCTGCCCTTTTGTTTGCTGGGCACCCAGGTGGCATTAGTGGTAAAGAATCTGCTTGCCAGTGCAGGAGACTTAAGAGATGCAGGTTTGATCCCTAGGTCGGGAGAATTCCCTGGAGAAGGAAATGGGCTTTGTTTGACTCTCTGACTTGTTTTGAACAGCATTAGTAAAGTCTTTATACATACAGATTTGTTGTTTAGTCACTGAGTTATGTCCTGCTCTTTTGCGATCCTATGGACAGTAGCCAGTTAGGCTCCTCTGTTCATGGGATTTCCCAGGTAAGAACACTGGAGTGGGTTGCCATTTCCTTCTCCAGGGGATCTTCCAGACCTGGAGATCAAACCCCTGCAATGCAGGAGACACTTTACCGTCTGAGCCACCTGGGAAACCCAAATAGAGCCATTAGAGGAGACATTTTACAGTAATTTTTGTAATAGTTCATAGTTTGGTAGCTTCCAGTGTATAAAAAATTTTGTAGAGGGCACCTTAGAGAGTGCATGATATTGTGTATTTATTTTTATTTTATTTTATTTTTTTAAGCATTTTAAGAGATGTTTACCTTTGCTATAAAAGAAATGGAGATTAAAACTGTATCAATATGCTTTTTATCCAAAAAACCCAAACATTTTTAACCTATTAAAGACCAAAGTAATTTTGACACACTGTATTCATGATATTCATAAATTGCTGCTAAGACTGCAAATTAGCTTAACCTATTGAGAGCAATTTGGAAAGATCTTTCAAAATTATGAATTAATCTAAATTCAATTTTATGTAATTTATCCTTTATAGGATATCCTCTATATTGTACACAAACAAAACAACAAATATTCAATCATCCAATGAAACACTGTTTGCAATCACATAAAATTATCAACACACAGATGGCCTTGAATGGGAATCATAGACTGGAATACTATGCAGTTAGTTTTTATTTATTTATTTTTTAAATGTAAATTTATTTATTTTAATTGTAGGTTAATTACTTTACAATATTGTATTGGTTTTGCCATACATCACCATCAATCCGCCACAGGTATACACGTGTCCCCATCCTGAGCCCCCTCCCTCCTCCCACCCTGTACCATCCCTCTGGGTCGTCCCAGTGCACCAGCCCCAAGTATCCAGTATCATGCATCGAACCTGGACTGGCGATTTGTTTCATATATGATATTATACAGGTTTCAATGCCATTCTCCCAAATCATCCCACCCTCTCCCTCTCCCACAGAGTCCAAAAGGCTGTTCTATACATCTGTGTCTCTTTTGCTGTCTCGCATACAGGGTTATCATTACCATCTTTCTAAATTCCACATATATGTGTTAGTATACTGTATTGGTGGTTTTCTTTCTGGCTTACTTCACTCTATATAATAGGTTCCAGCTTCATCCATCTCATTAGAACTGATTCAAATGTATTCTTTTTAATGGCTGAGTAACACTCCATTGTGTATATGTACCACTGTTTTCTTATCCGTTTGTCTGCTGATGGGCATCTAGGTTGCTTCCAAGTCCTGGCTATTATATTTTTAAAAAATAGTTACTGTGAGATGAAAATGGCACTTTATCTGTGTAATCTTCCTCCCCAAGCCCTGTAATCCCAGTCTAATTAAAAAAACAATAGACAAATTCCAATAGAGGGGCATGTTACAGTATACCTGACCAGTTGTCCTCAGCCTCAAAAACAAGGGAAGTCCTGTCACAGCTGAGAGGAGCCTCAGCAGAAATGCATGACAAGTAAATGTATGTGGTGTCCTGGGTGGGATCCAGAAAAAGAAAAGGAACTTTAGATGAAAACAGTGGAAATCTGAATACAATGTGGACTTTCACAGTAATAATGTATTAATATAAGTTCATTAATGATAACAAATGTGCCATACTAATATAATAATAATAATAAAGAAAAGTGAGGGGAGAGAGGAAAGGGAAGTAAATGGGAACTTTCAGCACTGTCTCCATTTTTCAATAAATCTAAAGCTTCTAGAAAATAGTATATTAATTAAAAAATAAACTACATTTAAAAAATGAAGTTAAAGTCAAACACTTCTGAAATGTTTGTCAGCCCTAAAAACTTTAGTGACACCCAGGAATTTGCTGAGCACAGCATGAAAACTCCTGGTCTAATCAATATAAGATGATTCTTAATGTAATTCATTTTCTAGCACAGGCAGTTCTTTGCACGGTTGTCTGGGACCATAAAAAGAACTATATAGGCTGAAATTGTGATCTTAAAAATCAATGGGAAAAATTACAGTTGTTTAGTGACTTTAAAATTTTTTTTGTCAAAACATTAAAAAGTCCATTATGGTCAGTGGTAATGAATAGGGAAATGAAAAAAGCAGTAAAGCTAATATTTAGTACACTCTAATTAGAAATATTGAGATGTAAAGTTTTGTGTTTTTTTTTTGTAATGAAATCTTACCAAGGTACTATTGCTAAAGATTTTCCCTTCCTCTGGCTCTAAATTCTTAACTAATGTCTTAAGGCATGCAGAGTGGTCTTTCCTACTTATGAGCTATTTTGAAGGGTGTGTTTTATATCTTTTTCAATAAGTCTTTCAACACTGAAGAGTTATGTAGGTGTGAGTACTTCACTGATTTTGTTAAATGAAAAATCCCCCATTATTTTTGTTCACTACTATTCAAAAGCTTCTGAATATTAAAATCAAACTATTCACTGATGCTTTCAAGTTGCAAAATTATGGAGTAATTTGTATAAGAAAAAAAAGGTTTCATTTTACAATATTATAGTCCATATACATGGAAAGTTTATGTTCTTTGAAACACTATTTTTTTTAAGAAGATTGCATATTATAGCAGTGGAAATAATGCTCTCACACACCATCTGAATTGTTTTGCTAAGATTCATTAGAACAGTTTCTATCAAAAGAAGAGAAAACTCATCAAGAATGGCTTGAATAGTGCTTGCCTTCTTATAATGTAACTTAGGGTATGGAGTGAGCATCTTTTCTATGCCTTTCCAAACTCTCATATTCCTTCCAAGTCTAGATCAGATTCCAACATTTTATCCTTTTTTTCCAATGATATAAAATACCTCTGAGGGTTACTTTAATGTGAACTGTTTTTCCAGCCCACGTGCTCTGGGACATGATCGTCCTTTCCTCATTTATGCTTTGCTGATTCCTCTGGCTGCATTTCTAGGGTCTCTCGAATGGTGGCAGTGTCATCCATGGTCAGTTATCTCTTCCATAACTTCGTTTATGTTTGATTCAGTTTTCATCTTCAGCATTATCACTTTTTGATCCTTTACTGTACCTCAACCTTTGTTGGCTAATTCCTTCTTTTGAGTATCTTCTTTCGTAAAGTGCTACATATCCAGGGATATGGAGACAATAAAGCAATATTCTTTGTTGTCTGTGTGTGAACTGAATAACCCATGTGCTGAGACCAGTCAGTTTGAAAGAAGTATTGCATTTGCCACTCACTGTGGTGCTCATCTGTTACTTATGCAGTGATTTATGGACTAAAAACTTAAAAGTGAGCTTTATGTTTCACACAGTTACTCACGGTGAATATACTATGGGTAACTGAAATTTGTGTGCCTATTGGTATTATTTAACTAAACTGTGGTAAGTGAAATTTGTGTATATTGAAATTGTGCCAAGTGAGGACTGTCTCTATAACTGTATGTCTAAAAGATTAGTCCTAATCCTTTTACTGTCTTATAGTTTGATTCAGTTTAGTTCAGTCGCTCAGTCATGTCTGACTCTTTGCAACCCCATGGACTGCAGCACCCCAGGCTTCCCTGTCCATCAACAACTCCTGGAGCTTGCTCAAACTCATGTTCATTCAGTTGGTAATGCCATCCAAACATCTCGTCCTCTATCGTCTCCTTCTCCTCCTGCCTTCAATCTTTCCCAGCATCAGGGTCTTTTGCAATGAGTCAGTTCTTTGTATCAAGTGGCCAAAGTATTGGAGTTTCAGCTTCAGCATCAGTCCTTCCAATGAATATTCAGGACTGATCTCCTTCAGGATTGACTGGTTTGATCTTGCAGTTCAAGGGA
Organism: Aepyceros melampus; assembly: GCA_006408695.1. Lineage (NCBI taxonomy): Eukaryota > Metazoa > Chordata > Mammalia > Artiodactyla > Bovidae > Aepyceros > Aepyceros melampus. The sequence goes on along the minus strand of SJXQ01006278.1, from coordinate 85,799 downwards.
CTCTCAGGAGTCTTCTCCAACACCACAGTTTAAAAGCATCAGTTCTTCAGCACTCAGCTTTCTTTATGGTCCAACTCTCACATCTGTACAAACTACTGTAAAAACTAAAGCTTTGGCTATATGGATCTTTGTTGGCAAAGTAATGTCTCTGCTTTTTAATATGCCGTCTAGGCTGGTCACAGCTTTTCTTCCAAGGAGCAAGCGTCTTTTAATTTCATGGCTGCGGTCACCATCTGCAGTGATTTTGGAGCCCCCAAAATAAATTCTGTCACTATTTCCATTGTTTCCCCATCTATTTTGCCATGAAGTGATGGGACTGGATGTCATGATCTTCGTTTTCTGAATGTTGAGTTTGAAGCCAACTTTTTCACTCTCTTCTTTCACTTTCATCGAGAGGCTCTTTAGTTCCTCTTTACTTTCTGCCATATGGGTGGTGTCATCTGCATATCTGAGGTTATTGATATTTCTCCTGGCAATCTTGATTTCAGCTTGTGCTTCATGTCGCCTGGCATTTCTCATGATGTCCTCTGCATAGAAGTTAAATAATAAGCAGGGAGACAATATACAGCCTTGACATACTCCTTTCTCAATTTGGAAAAATTGGTGTTCCATGTCCGGTTCTAATTACTGCTTCTTGACCTGCATGCAGATTTCTCTGGAGGCAAGTAAGGTGGTCTGGTATTCCTATCTCTTGAAGAATTTTCCTCAGTTTGTTGTGATCCACACAGTCAAAGATAATTTGATTAGCTATTATAAAATACTATGACTTACTGAGAAGATACATGCTCATTTTAAAGGAAAGTGAAAAATGAGAGGGTTCATTTGGTCTCAATACCTACATTCATTTTTCACACTGAAGAGTTCAGAGCACAGTCCTGTAGGACAGTGAAAGTCGTCATCAGACACATTTATTTTAAGAGCTAGCACTACATGACACTGTGGTGGACAAAGAAGACGGAATGTCAGAAAAAGGAAACCTTCAGATCATAAGAGCTTAAATTGTGTATGATCCGAGATATCTCCCTGCACCTACCATACCATCCCTGGTTGTCATAGAGGCTGAACCACGTTCAAAAGAGAGACTTGGGCTAAGTAACCTTTTATAATTTGAGGAATCCCTATAATCTTAGCTAGGAAAAAGCTAAGGGAAAAATGATATATTATTTCAACATGTAGGTCTAGTGTCTTAAAAAGGTTTTTTTCCCCAGAAAACTCTGTGAGTTCCAAGTTGGTAGAATAAGTGATCATTTCCTTCTCCCTGAGAACCCTTAGCTGAGGTTGTCATTGACAGGTTGGACCCATACCCACTCACCCATGTTATAAATGCTTTCATTCATGCACATACAAAATCATACAACTAGCCCAGAAAATCTAATCACAAGGCAAGACATCCCTACGGACTGCAAAACCAAGTCTATCTGTAAATACTCTTTCTTAGAGAATATTTTGGAGTCAGAGGTTTATGCCATCCATGCAGGGAGGTCACCCATAGAGGCTTTTGTTCTGGTGCTGTCTTAAGTGCAGAATAAACAGTTGTCAAATCTACTAATTGCTGGCTTCTTGGAAACAGTGTTCAAAAGCTCTCTCAAATGGTCTTGTACTCAAAGTAGAGACTAAAATATTAAGAGAGTGGGTGGTTTGACCAACCTCACAGAAAAGTTTAAATGATGCCTGAGGACATCAAATATTGAGATTAGAACAAGAAAAGCAATAATATACAATTAAGAAGCTAAACTGGAGTTCAGATTTTATTTCAGACTTTGCTGTTCGCTTTATTTGCTATGGGACTTTGCTTTTTTTTTGTTTGTTTGTTTGTTAATAAAAGACTCTAGTTGGTCATTAAATCACATGCAGGACTCTATTTTCTGGAACCTTAGATAACATTAGGGATATGATAAATATTAAGAGCTCAGAAAATGATATAGATGAGGAAAGGTAGAGTTCAGTAAATGATTATACTTTCTACAATGCTTATGAATAAAACAGAGCAATGGGCTTGCATGACATCATGCTAATAACCGAGAGTGAGTCCTGGGTGGAGCATTTGCCAGTGCTAGGGGTTAGGTTCCAAGGGCTGCTAAGAGTGGAACTTATTGAGGCAGCAAGGAACAGGATGATTAGAGAGAATTATAAAAAGGAAAAACAGAGAGTGAAGCTGTGAAGCCAAAAGCAGTTGAGATACACCTGGTGGCAGGATCAAGGCGGATAACAAGAGGGAAACAAGACAAAAAGCAGATACAGGTTTTTGTGTGACTAGTAAATGCCACTCAGTCGTGTCTGACTCTTCCAACCCCGTGGACTGTAGCCTACCAGGTTCCTCCAACCATGAGGTTTGCCATGAAAGAATACTGGAGTGGGTTGCCATTTCCTTTTCCAGGGGATCTTCCCAACCCAGGAATTGAACCCAGGTCTCCTGCATTGTAGGCAGACCTTTACCATCTGAGCCACCAGGGAAGTCCTGACTAGAGGCTTTCATTTCACTTAAGTCAATACCTGGGACTGGGAACTGGGCTGTATGGCAAGTTTGTTAAATTTATAAGAAATCACTAAAATGTTTTCGAAAGTGACTGTAGCATTTTGCATTTCCAACAGCAGTGTTTGAGAAAGAACACTTGTTCTACATCCTCATTGGCACTTGATAACATCAGTTTTTTGTTGTTTTGGTGTTTTTAGGCATTCTGTTAGGTTTATGTTAGTATCTCATTGTGGTTTTATTTTGCATTTTTCTCATGACTAATATTATTAAACATCTTTTAATGTTCTGATTTGTCATCTGTGTATCTCTTTGATTAGCTGTCCAAAGCTTTTGTCCATTACAAAAATTACAGATTATTTCCTGTTCCTCTGTAACCTTGCCTGCATTTTGTGTTGTCAGTGTTCTGGATTTTGGCCATTTTAATTGGTATGTAGTGGTATCTCATTGATTTAATTTGTATTTCCCTGATGACATATGATGTGGGGCATCTTTTCATATGCTTATTTTCCATCTGTATATCTTCTTTTGCCCATTTTAAAATTGGGTTGTCTGTTTTATTACTGTGGAATTTTGAGAGTTCTGCATATATTTTGGATAAAGTCCTTTGTCAAATATCTGATTTGCAAATATTTTCTTCCAATTTGTGTCTTGTCTTTTTATTCTCTTAACAATATCCTTAAAGAGCAGAAGTTTAGAATTTTGATGAAGTACAACTTATCAATGTGTTCTTTTATGAATTTTGCTTGGATAGTATGTTTTAAGACTATTCCTCACTCAAAGTCTCTTGTGTTTCCTTCTAAGAGTTTTAGTATTCTGCCTTACCTTTGGGTCTGTGATCAATCGTGAGTTAATTTGAAGTGTGAGGTATAGTCAAGATTCAGTTGATCTTTATTGGGGGTGTGTGCAAATGGATGTCCAATTATCCTGGCACCATTTGTTGAAAAGACTGTCATTTCTCCATTGAGTTGGCTTTTCACTTTGATCAAAAATCATTTGGCTCTATATGTTTTGGGTTTATTTCTAGACTGTCTATTTCAGGAATTGATTATTATTTTTTCCTTGAAGGGCCAAATGTTAAATAGTTTAGGCTTTGCAGGTCAAATGGTTTCTGTTGCAGCACTCAGCTCAGTTATGGCAGCATGAAAGCGACTATAGACGATATGTAAACAAATGACTATGACTGTGAACATGACTACATCCCATAAAACATGGTTTACAAAAACAGGCAATCAGTCAGATTTGGCCCACAGGCCTCAGTTTGCCAATCCCTGCCCTATTCTGTTTCATTGACTTTTGTGTCTCTCTTTTCTCCAGGGCCATACTATTGGTTACTGTAGTAAGTCTTTCAATCACATAACATGAGTCTTTTACTCTTCTTTTCTTTAATTGTTTGGGGTATTCTACTTTCTTTGCCTTTCCATATGAATCTGTAAGAACTCCTTCTGGGAATATACATATGCATTTGGGAGAAAATTGAGACATTAACTAAATTAATTTTTCCCATCTTTGAACTTAATATGACTCTTTCTTTATTTGGGTCTTCCCTGATTTCTTTCATCAGCAATTTTTTCCATCAGCATTTCGTAATTTCCAATATTTGGGGATTTTCCAGCAATCTTTCCAGTCATTAAATAATGACTTGCAGTTTAAGGCTTTTATGATCAGCTCTGTGTAATTTGTTTTCAAAAAATTATTATGTTTTTGCTGTGCTGAGTCTTCATTGCTGCATGGACTTTTCTTTAGTTGCAGAGACTGGGGTGGGGGGTACTTTCTGGTTGAAGTGCATGGGCTTCTCATTGCAGTGAGTTTTCTTGTTTCAGAGCACGGGATCTGGGGCACGTAGGCTTCAGTAGTTGTGGCTCCCACGCTCTAGAGCACCGACTCAGTGGTTTTGGTGCGTGGGCTTAGTTTCTCCACAGCATGTGGGATCCCGTGGTATTAGTTGCTCAGGCGTGTCTAACTCTTTGTGACCCTATGAACTGTAGCCTGCCAGGTCCCTCTGTCCATGGAATTTTCCAGGCAAGAATACTGGTGTTGGTTGCCATTTCTTTCTCCAGGGGATCTTCCCGGCCCAGGGATTGAACTCGGATCTCCTGCATTGCAGGCATTTTCTTTACTGTGTGAGCTACCAGGGAAGCCCCTGGGACCCCCTGGACTAGGGATCAAACCCATGTCTTCTGTATTGGCAGGTGAATCCTTTACTGCTGAGCCACCAGAGAAGTCCACAACTTCAGTTTTTTAAAAAGTTGCTAATTTTTTTTTTTGACCCAGAATATGGCCTATCGTGATGAATATTCCATGTGCACTCGAATGTGTATTCTGCTCCTGTTGGGTGGTGTGCTTTATAAATGTCATCTGGTCAAGTTGGTTGATAGTATTGTTCAGGTCTTCTCTATCTTTTCTAATTTTCCATCTACCTATTATAGAGAAAGGAGTGTTTAAATGTCCAGGTACATTTGTGGATTTGTCTCTGCTTCTTTTCTATCAGTTTTTGCTTCATATACTCTGGAGCTCTGGGTTCTTGGAGCATATGCATTTAAAATTGTTGTCTTCTTGGGTATTTGCTCCAATCTTCCCTATATAATTTTCCTCTTTACTGCTGGTAATTTTCCTTATTCTGAGGTCTGCTTATTCTGACACTGTAAAAGCCAGTCCAATTTTTTTTTCTGATTAGAGTTTGTACTATCTATCAAGTAGGTTTCTTGAAACTATCATGCTATATATAGTTTGGTCTTTTAAAAAGAAATGTGAGAATTTCTTTGTTTTAATTGGTATGTATATACCATTGATATTTACCATGATAATTAAAATGGTTGATTTATTTGTGCATTATATCATTTTCCTGTTTTCTCTGTTGTTCCTCTTTTCCTTCTTTTGGAATTTTTGCATATAAATGTTTTATTTTAATTTATTTATTGGTTTTTGACCATGTAGCTTTGCATGATCTTTTAGTGGTTGCCCCAGTGATTACAATTTACACACTTAGCTTTTACAGTCTATTTAGTTTTAATATTTTATCACTTAAAGTAAAATGCAGGAGCCTTACAACCACAAATTTCCATTTATCATGTCCCTTTGTCAGTATCTTATGTATTTCATCTCTAAATACAGTATGGTAATTGTTGCTTTCAACATTCATAGGTATTTTAAAGTACTGAAGAGTAGAAAAATAGTCTGTTTTTCCTGACATTTACTCTCTCTGTTGTTCTTCCTTGATTTCTTAAGTTCCACATTTCTTTCTGGGATCATGTCTCTTCAGCCAAAAGAGCTTCCTTTAGCATTGCTTTCAGAGCGGAGAGAAATACTAAAATTAACTTAGTTTTCTTTCTTATGAGAATGTTTCTAGTTCATCTTCCTTTTTTAATACTTTCAAAATTAAGATACAGTTGATGTGCAATGTAGTAAATTATAGGTGTACAATAGTGATTTCTGTTTTAGGTCTCCATTTATAGTTACTGGAAAATATTGGCTATATTTCCTGTGTTATATAATATATCCTGTAGCTTTAGTTTGTACATAATAGTTTACACCTCGTAATCCTCTATCCTATATTGCCCCACCCCTCTTCCCTCTCGTGACTGGCAATCGCTAGTTTGCTCTCTATATGTGAGTCTGTTTTCTTTTTGTTATATTTACTAGTTTGTTTTATTTTTTTTTAGATCCACACAGTATTTACCTTTCTCTGTCTTATTTCACTTAGCATAAATACCCTCTAAATCCGTCTTAAGGTTAGTCAAGTTAGTCATCTTAAGGTTAGTTGTTGTAAATGGCAAAATTTCATTCTTTTTTATGGCTGACTAGTATTCCACTGTGGAGAAGGCAATGGCAACCCACTCCAGTACTCTTGCCTGGATAATCCCATGGATGGAGGAGCCTGGTAGGCTGCAGTCCATGGGGTCGCGAAGAGGACTGAATAACTTTACTTTCGCTTTTCACTTTGATGCGTCGGAGAAGGAAATGGCAACTCACTCCAGTGTTCTTGCCTGGAGAATCCCAGGGATGGGGGAGTCTGGTGGGCTGCTGTCTATGGGGTCGCACAGAGTCAGACACGACTGAAGTGACACAGCAGCAGCAGCAGCAGTATTCCATTGTATATATATCACATCTTCTTTATCCATTTATCTATTGGTGGACATTTAGGTTGCTTCCATATCTTGGCAATTGCAAATATTGCTGCTGTGAACATTGGGGTGCATATTAGTTCATCTTCATTTTTGAAGGATATTTTAACTGGTTATGACATTGTGGATTTTTAACACTTTAAAGATGTTGTTACACCGTCTTCTGGCCTGTGTGGTTTCTGGTGAGAAATTCAGTCATTCGAACTACAGTATTTTTCTCTCATTGTTTCCAAGATTTCTTTATCTTTGGTTTTAAGAAGCTTGATTATGATGTGTCTGGACATTATTTTCTTTTAATTTGTCCTGTTTGGGACTCATTGAATGCTTTCAATTTGGACATTTATGACTTGTTAAATTTGGGTGATTTTCAAGCCACTGAGTGACTTCACTTTAATGACATTGTGGATTTTTAACACTTTAAAGATGTTGTTACACCGTCTTCTGGCCTGTGTGGTTTCTGGTGAGAAATTCAGTCATTCGAACTACAGTATTTTTCTCTCATTGTTTCCAAGATTTCTTTATCTTTGGTTTTAAGAAGCTTGATTATGATGTGTCTGGACATTATTTTCTTTTAATTTGTCCTGTTTGGGACTCATTGAATGCTTTCAATTTGGACATTTATGACTTGTTAAATTTGGGTGATTTTCAAGCCACTGAGTGACTTCACTTTCACTTTTCACTTTCATGCATTGGAGAGGAAATGGCAACCCACTCCAATGTTCTTGCCTGGAGAATCCCAGGGACAACAGAGGCTGGTGGGCTGCCGTCTGTGGGGTCGCACAGAGTCAGACACAACTGAAGCGACAGCAGCAGCAGCAGCAGCAGCAAGCCGTTGTTTCTGAAATTATTATGAAGTCCTTAGAATTCTAGAATTCATAAGGATATATTAGCTAAAATTATATTTCCAGATCCTTGACTAACCTTAGGAGCCTAATAATTAAGCAAATGACTGAGTTAATAAACCATCTTTGGATACCAGAACTATGTCTAAGAAATAGATGCAAAAATACTGCTCACTAAACATAATTTCGATTTACCCTCATTTCTTGGAATGGCAGTATATTAACAAATGTGAAAAAATATACAATTTCACTGGATGATTATTTGCTACTTTAGTTTTCTTAAGATGATATGTAGTAGATGCCCTTGGAAAAACTAGCTAAATCTTTCTTGCTCTTCTGTGTTTTAGTTTTCTCCCTATGTCTGGAGAAAAGAAAAGTTGGTTACTTAAAGATGATCATTAATATAATTGGTTGATTATTCTAGGCATTTTCCCCCTGTTTCTTCAGTAGCTAGAACAGTGCTGTTGACTTACACCAAAGCACACAGTTAAAATTTGTTGAATTGACTGTGGCAGTGACAGTGAAGATAAAAACCTAAGATCAAATCTAAAATATCTAAAGATATTTTAGGGGTACAACACGAAGTACCCCTTTCCGAAATTAAAAACATGTGTTTTCTGGGGTGTGGGTGAAAGTGAAGTGAAAGTGCAGTCTGCTCAGTCGTATCTGACTCTTTGTGACCCTGCGGACTGTAGCCTACCAGGCCTCTCTGTCCATGAGAATCTCCAGGCAAAAATACGGGAGTGGGTTGCCATTTCCTTCTCCAGGGGATCTTCCCAACCCAGCTTGGGTCTACCTGGGTCTCCTGCATTGCAGGCAGACGCTTTAACCTCTGAGCCAGGGTATGGTATTAGGTTTCTAAGTTAGAGCAGAGGGGGAAAGCTTACAGAAAGACAAAATTCCAATAAAGAAATTACTAGGACTGGGAGCTTAAGGAAAGAAGACACCAAAAGAAAAAAAAATCCAAAAAGAGAATTAAAATGGGTAAAAGGAAGGACAAATGAAAAGACATTGAATGTGATGGATAAAAGATAGCATTTTGAGATGCTGTCCTTTACCAATAAATGTTTTATTATTAGAAAAAGAACTTCCAAGGATGATGGGACCTTCAATTATCAACTATTTAAAATACTAATGATGGGTAGGGTTAACATTTGGGCTTCAGACACAGATTCACCTCAACAGCCTCTCATTCTCCTCCTCACCTCTACTCTTTCCTTCCCATCCCCTCAGGACTGCATGTGCACACACCCACAAAGATCAGAAAATCTGTAGAGAAATGCACCCACGCAGACATTTATACCTAGAGATACATATGGTCTGATTTAGGAGACCCATCTCCACAGTTCATGTCCACGTGATGCAGAAAAATACACCCACAAAGATATCCACAACCTCAGTTTCTACACAAAGACAACATGAAATCTAAACCTCACTTCATTCAGATCGAATATATACAGAATAAAATGTACCCAGAGTAAAATAAATATTTCAGAAATCCCTGTTATTTCCACATACCGTTACACAGAGATTCCAGCAGTTTTATGCATGCTGACTTCTGCATGTGGATCACTCTCTCTTTCCAGTTTCACAAATTAAAATCCTCTCTCTGCTTCAAGCAGCAAGTTAAATGCTGTTTTCTACATCATGAAGCTTTCCCAGATCACTTCAGCCAAAAATAGTCCGTCTCCTCTTTGTAGGAGACTCACATAGCAGTTTATCTGTACCAGACACATTCTGAGCTATTCAGAGTATTTTTGTGTGTGCATGCATGCTCAGTCATGTCCAACTCTTTGGGACCCCATGGACTGGAGCCACCAGGCTCCTCTGTCCATGGAGTTTTCCAGGCAAGAATACTGAAGTGGGTTGCCATTTCCTTCTCTGACTGTTATTTCCTACTTTAAAGTTATCGGGATTCACTTCTGGATAAACTTTCTTGCCCCCACCCAATGCTTTATTCTGTAAACAGTCTGTAATGGATACTACTCTGAAAGTCCAATACTTTGGCCACCTTATGCAAAGAACTGACTCATTTGAAAAGACCCTGATGCTGGGAAAGATTGAAGGCAGGAGGAGAAGGGGATGACAGAGGATGAGATGGTTGGGTAGCATCACCGACTCAATGGACATGAGTTTGAGTAAACTCCAGGAGTTGGTGATGGACGGGGAGGCCTGGTGTGCTGCAGTCCATGGGGTAGCAAAGAGTCAGACATTACTGAGCGACTGAACTGACTCTGTACTAGTGGGAGAAACACAAGAGGAAGGCAGCTTAGGCCGAGAAGCAGTGGTGCTGCACTCCCCTGTGCAGCTGGGAAGGCTGGAGGTTGTTGTCATTGCAGGAGCCTGATGTTTAGAATGGCCCTCCCTACCTCTGTAGTTGGTCAGCAGGGTGGAGAGTAACCAAGAGAAATGTAAAGGAAGGAGATCTCAGAGCCAAGTGTTTGTCAGCTGTAAAGTAGAAAGGCTACATCTTAACAGGGTTCTCTGAGCCAATGGGTCTCTTCAGGAAACCCACTGTATGTAAACTGAATTATCAACTAAAATTAAATTGAAATGAATCTAAGGCATAAATCATCATGCTGATGTACTAGTTTTCACTGGGAAATATAATCGTAAAGGACCCGGCATGCTCCCATATGCTGGTCAGGTCATTCTCTTTGTATAGGTTTGTTTACTTTGAAAATTACATTCTAGTCATAAGATACTTGATGAGGCTGTAATCAAACTAGAAGTGTGAATGGGGCACTCAGATGCTAATGTCACTGGGCTGTGACAGCCTGATGCCTGAGAGGCATAACCGATGAGAAGTAGGTATGATCTGGATGACACTGACACCTTTGGACCCAGACTTGCTCTTTGGCTCTTGTTTTAGGTTCCTTTTATTTATGGTGGCCCTTTTCAAAAATGACTGGACATGTGAGTAGACTGCAGTTTCAAATATCTTATAATCATATGTTATATCTATATTCTCTCAATTTGATTGGACTGAAGGTTGCAAGGCTTAGTGGAGTTTAGAAACTAATTATCCACCACTAAGTTGATATATGACCTCAGACAAACATTACTTTTACTTTCGGTTCAGTCGCCCAGTCATGTCCATCTCTCTGCAACAATGCGATGGCCCTTAACAGTTTTATGCTGAGTGAACTATATCTCTAGACAGACAATGACAAATACTATGTGATCTTCCTTATGTATGGAATCTAAAAATAAATGACCAAACTCGTTCAGAGAATAGTTTGGTGGTCAGGGGAGGGAATGGGGGAAATGGATGGAGATGATCAAGAGGTACAGAATTCGTCATAAGATTAATAAGTTCTGGATAAGTACAGAATGAGTGATAAGTATAGAATAAGTTCTGATGTATATATAGTGTGGTGACTGTAGTTAACAATATTGTGTATTTGAAAGTTGCCAAAAGAGTAGATCTTAAAAGTTCTTATTTCAGGAAAAAAATATCTAAGTGAGGTGATGAACGTTAACTAAAGTTATTGTGGTAACCATTTCACAGTGCCTGAAGGCAATGGTACCCGACTCCAGTACTCTTGCCTGGAAAGTCCCATGGACAGAGGAGCCTGGTAGGCTGCAGTCCATGAGATCGCTAAGAGTCGGACATGACTGAGCAACGTCACTTTCACTTTTCACTTTCGTGCTTTGGAGAAGAAAATGGCAACCCACTCCAGTGTTCTTGCCTGGAAAATCCCAGGGACGGGGGAGCCTGGTGCGCTGCCATCTTTGGGGTCGCACAGAGTGGGACACGATGAAGCGACTTAGCAGCAGCAGCATGTAACAAATCATTATCTTGTTTACCTCACCTTAACTCATACAGTGTTATGTGCCAGTTGTATATCAACGAAACTGGGGTAGGAGGAAGAACTGTTGCTCTCTGGAGACTCGTTGCTCCCAAATGCACACCCAAAGCCCAGTGTTCTGTTGCTTGAGAATTATTTTTGACCCTTATTGAATACATAGGTTGCAAGACCTTGCTCATAGAGATTCTGATTCATTAAGTCTGGGGTGAGGCTAGGAAATCTATATTTTGACAAGCCTCCCAGTAATTCTGATGTAAGGCCAGGATTGGGAGGCAGTGAAACAGATGGCCGTTTCAAGTTTCTGTCACAGAATCCTTGGGACATGTTGGGTAGGCAAGTGCTGCCCTCTGGTGCCTCTATCTGCTTACTACACTTCTGCATAGCGAAGTGACTGCTGTGGAGCGCTGGTGGTCTTGCTGATACTTCTCTGAGGTTTCCTGTCTAACTCGCTGTCCAACACTTGGGCATTAATAAAAATGCTAGTGTCTAAAAATGTTGCTTCTGAATGGCAGCAGCTGTGCCTCTCTGTCCCCATCACCTGAGACATCTAAAGATGTTCACTAGTGTTTTCTGAGAATGAGACACAGCAAAGCTCCTTCATAAAGCTTGTGTGGAGGGACAAAATCACACTAGTGTCCTGTGAGGATTTTTCTTGATTGGGCTATGATATGACCCATGTTGCATGTGAATCAGTAGTTTCCTGAAGAAATTCTACTGTTATAATTGTGGCACTATAGGGTTATTATGAGAGCAGGGTCCTGCTTTTGCAAGTTTTTTCGAAACAGACAAATCTGAATCCTTTGCAGTTGTGTAGCCCTCTCCACAGGACTCTGTGTAGAGTCCACAGAGGCCTTTGATGTACTTCATCTTCCTTGTTTGCCGTTCACGGTAAACCGTGTGGCAGGAAGGGTAAATGTGATGATCCATGTCCACATNATTAGTGATTCACTTGCAACATGGGTTATAATTGTGGCACTATAGGGTTATTATGTGGAGAAGGAAATGGCAACCCACTCCAGTGTTCTTGCCTGGAGAATCCCCGAGACAGGGGAGCCTGGTGGGCTGCCATCTCTGGGGTCGCACAGAGTCGGACACGACTGAAGCAACTGAGCAGTAGCAGCAGCAGGGTTATTATGAGAGCAGGGTCCTGCTTTAGCAAGGTTTTTTGAAAGAGACAAATCTGAATCCTTTGCAGTTGTGTAGCCCTCCCCACAAGACTCTGTGTAGAGTCCACAGAGGCCTTTGGTGTACTTCATCTTCCTTGTTTGCCGTTCACAATAAACCTTGTGGCAGGAAGGGCAAATGTGACGATCCATGTCCACATCATCAAAAATGACAGTGTGTTCATTACGCAAATATGCCCTTGTTTGGGAAGACGCTGATCCCTCTGTCCCATCCACACAAGCACCCTCTGTCAGTAGGTACAAGATCAGTAAATAAGCCTGTACTAAAGGTCTGGTCTGCAGAAAGGTATAAGGTGGTCTTCAGCTCTGCCTCCTCAGCTCTGAGACGAAAGAGCAAGGCCTGGGTAAGTTGCAGTAGAGGAGTCTGTAGCAGATGGTTTTAATGGCCTAGTGGGATGATGGTGGCCATGGATTATCTTTAAGGTAAATAGTATACAGGTTGGAGCTGGTACCAAGTTTGCCAAATTTGATGATTTTGTCTGGGGCAAAGAGGCTAATGGGAGACAGAGTGAATTTGCAGCAGTAGCTGCACGAAGCAGGAGTGGGTTGGGGAGGAGGTGGAGTGTCGTGTGCACCTCCTCTTTGTCCCATTGGGTCCTGGGTCTGAATCCTTTGCAGTTGTGTAGCCCTCCCCACAGGACTCTGTGTAGAGTCCACAGAGGCCTTTGGTGTACTTCATCTTCCTTGTTTGCCGTTCATGGTAAACCGTGTTGCAGGAAGGGCAAATGTGACGATCCATGTCCTCATCATCAAAAATGACAGTGTGTTCATTACGCAAATATGCCCTTGTTTGGGAAGACGCTGATCCCTCTGTCCCATCCACACAAGCACCCTCTGTCAGTAGGTACAAGATCAGTAAATAAGCCTGTACTAAAGGTCTGGTCTGCAGAAAGGTATAAGGTGGTCTTCAGCTCTGCCTCCTCAGCTCTGAGACGAAAGAGCAAGGCCTGGGTAAGTTGCAGTAGAGGAGTCTGTAGCAGATGGTTTTAATGGCCTAGTGGGATGATGGTGGCCGTGGATTATCTTTAAGGTAAATAGTATACAGGTTGGAGCTGGTACCAAGTTTGCCAAATTAGATGATTTTGTCTGGGGCAAAGAGGCTAATGGGAGACAGAGTGAATTTGCAGCAGTAGCTGCACGAAGCAGGAGTGGGTTGGGGAGGAGGTGGAGTGTCGTGTGCACCTCCTCTTTGTCCCATTGGGTCCTGGGGATGTCTGAAAGTGCGACACCTGACGCTGCACCTATAAGACTGACAGAAGTTTGTTAATTAGTCATGTTCATAGCCTGGAGTGGGTGAGGGCCCTGAGGACCACACAGTGCTACACTGGGTCAGGTTAATGGGAGCCTGAGAGCGCTTGCAGCAGCACAGAGTGGGAAGCATGAGCTTGGTTGGGGAGGAATAATGACAAGTGTAAAAAATTTAAGTGGCTTTTTAGGTATCTTGACTTGCTGTTAAAAAGCCAATGCAAGCTGCTTTTTAACTAATTATTGATAACCTGTCATTCGGGCTTCCTGGGTGGCTCAGATGGTAAAGAATCCACCTGCAATGCAGGAGACCTGCGTTCGATCCAGCCCCGGTGGATCCAGGGTGATTTGAAGTGGGAACGGCGTGGGCGAGGAAAACTCATTTGTTTAGAAATATAAGAGAGATTAAGAAAAAATAGTATAGTAGGAAAATATAGTGGAGAAAAGAGGCTGAATAACTTGGTTTATGTGGAGAACTAATAAAATCTCAGGACAAGAGATTTGCACCATCTATGTTAGGCCACCAGCGTCCTCTTGAATATCGGAGGGTGCCCTGCCTGGGACTCCCTCTCGCGTGAAACCTAAAAGCCAGGGCAAGTAAGTAGACATGGTGAGCCTCCCCGCTCCAGATGGGAATTCAGCCAGAAAATAGAGTAAGGCACGGGGGAACAAGTCTTCCCAGAACTGGCCCCTCCTCTATTGTCTGTCAAGGCCTTTTATGCCTTTTTTGTTCATAGAGATCAATGGATAATATAAAATTATGCAGCATCAGCAGCCCTGACTCTTATCAAGACCAGGCTTTCTCTCTGCATACCTAGTTGTATACACAAGTCTTAGGTGATTTACATAATCTTCTGGCCAGAAGGCCAATTAACATTTTATGGCCCTTTTCTGATAAGAGTTTGTCAACCAGAAGACTTATTTGTCTTAAAAGTGTTGTTCTTCCCAAAGTCTGGTGCCACTCTCAGAAAGCACTAAATAAAGTTACATTCTTATATAGCAAAGACAACAATTTATAACAAGCAAAAGGAGTACAGTGATTTATAACAAAAACAAAAGTAGTTAGCTCAAAAGTCTAGTGTTGCTAACATCAAACCTACTATATTATTTTTTTCTATATCCCAGTTACATTGATTAATATCCTTCAGGTGTCTAAAAGATAAAGAATATGGAGGCCTGGCAGCAGTCATTGAGTCAACAGTGAAACCCGTCACCAATATGACTTTTAGCTCTTTAGAAAAGGCTCTGTATGTTTAAGATGGTTTAAGCTTTGTGCCTCTCGCGGCTGAGGGGCTATAAACAATTCACAAGTTGTAAAAAGTCCAGGGGAACCTGTCAGGCAAGTTAGAGAGCCATCAGAGGAATTTGAGCTGAAACTTTTTTTTTGTTTGTTTAATATGCAGGAGACTGTTAACTGGATCCCTAAGTTAATTCTTTTTAGAGGAAAGTGGTCAGGGATGGCCCCCTGTTATGTCAGAAGAGTGGAAAGCACAGTACAATAAAGCAGGCAGACTCTGGTTTTTGGGGGTAGATGTTCAGGAAAATCCAGGGGGAACCCCTGAAGCCTGACTCGCCTTGCCCATCAGGCCTCTCCGCATGACCTTGTCATGGGTGGGATCTCCCGTGCTGGCTCCCGGCAGCCATGCCTGACTTAGGAAACAGGAGGGCTTTGTGATGCAGTCTGCTGGTTTGGTTCTATGCTCTGTGAGGCAGAGACAATAGGTCCTCAATTTGGAGATGTTAGGTTGTAAGACCCTTAAAGCCTAGGAAGCCTAGGAAGAGGGATGGCTAGTAAGGTTTAGGTTATGTTGAGCCCTACTTTTATTTTGTGGGATGTTGGATATCCCTTTTACACTTATGGCTCCATCATTATTATTGCATTAATTATTTTGCAAGTGAAAAAGAAACACCAAGATTTAAAGTTGGGACCTAAGAGGAACTGCTGCCGGGTAGGGAAACACTATGACCATGACTGAACCAATTACGCCTCAGACATGGTTTTATCCCTTCACTGTCTCTCATTACCCTTACCCCTGCTTTTTTGTTTTAAAATGGAGGAAGTTTCCTGACTGGATCCCAGTACACCTTCAGATTTGGGTGATCCTTTCAGCTGGTGGACTTTTAGAACCTTGGGTGGCTAAAGTCCTGTCTACTAGACCACCCGTCCTTTATTCCATTTCCCCCTTTCTCTTGTCTTATTCTGATTTCCTACAGAACTTGTTCAGGGAAGGGGGGTGGAGGTATGGAGTGTGAAGAGCTTTGAAATTGATCAGAAATGAGAAAGGAAATGATGGGATGAAAAAGGTAGAGCAGGGAAAAAGGTAGCAGAATGTATAGAATTGAAGCAGAAAAAGTTTGGGAAATATTTGGAGGTTTTGTCTCAGTTAAGACACGAAAAGAAGAGGGTACCCCAGCTTCACACTCTCTTATGTCTTTAAGCATCACCAGAAAGTCAAACAAAGGGCTAAAGAGAAAACACCAAGAGGTAAAGTCCCAGTCTCTGCTCTGACTTCCCTCCCCTTCGGGGTGAGACTTGCATGGACCCTGGTCCTCAGTGACCCCTGGTGCCAGGTGCTGGGTGCTCTAACCATTGCTCCAATGCCCCAAGTTGACAGATCCTCCTAGAAGACATTTTGGGTGGGAAATGAGAACCTAGGAATGTTCCAATATTCTCCACCTTTCCCCTGGGTGTGAAGAGGAAGTAGGGGAGACATCCTCAAGTGTGTCATTTACTAGTTTTATGACCTTGTAGAGGTCACTTCATCTCTGAGTCTTGTTATCCATAAAATGGGCATCTTATGATGCTGTCTTACTCATAGTTTGGAGGAACCAGAGATCAAATTGCCAACATCCGCTGGATCATGGAAAAAGCAAGAGAGTTCCAGAAAAACATCTATTTCTGCTTTATTGATTATGCCAAAGCCTTTGACTGTGTGGATCACAGTAAACTGTGGAAAATTCTGAAAGAGATGGGAATACCAGACCACTTGACCTGCCTCTTGAGAAATCTGTATGCAGGTCAGGAAGCAACAGTTAGAACTGGACATGGAACAACAGACTGGTTCCAAATAGGAAAAGGAGTACGTCAAGGCTGTATATTGTCACCCTGCTTATTTAACTTATATGCAGAGTACATCATGAGAAATGCTGGACTGGAAGAAACACAAGCTGGAATCAAGATTGCTGGGAGAAATATCAATAATCTCAGATATGCAGATGACACCACCCTTATGGCAGAAAGTGAGGAGGAGCTAAAAAGCCTCTTGTTGAAAGTGAAAGAGGAGAGTGGAAAAGTTGGCTTAAAGCTCAACATTCAGAAAACGAAGATCATGGCATCTGGCCCCATCACTTCATGGGAAATAGATGGGGAAACAGTAGAAACAGTGTCAGACTTTGTTTTTTTGGGCTCCAAAATCACTGCAGATGGTGACTGCAGCCATGAAATTAAAAGGCGCTTACTCCTTGGAAGAAAAGTTATGACCAACCTAGATAGTATATTCAAAAGCAGAGACATTACTTTGCCGACTAAGGTCCGTCTAGTCAAGGCTATGGTTTTTCCTGTGGTCATGTATGGATGTGAGAGTTGGACTGTGAAGAAGGCTGAGCGCCGAAGAATTGATGCTTTTGAACTGTGGTGTTGGAGAAGACTCTTGAGAGTCCCTTGGACTGCAAGGAGATCCAACCAGTCCATTCTGAAGGAGATCAACCCTGGGATTTCTTTGGAAGGAATGATGCTAAAACTGAAGCTCCAGTACTTTGGGCACCTTATGCGAAGAGTTGACTCATTGGAAAAGACCCTGATGCTGGGAGGGATTGGGGGCAGGAGGAGAAAGGGACGACCGAGGATGAGATGGCTGGATGGCATCACAGACTCAATGGACGTGAGTCTGAGTGAACTCCGGGAGTTGGTGATGGACAGGGAGGCCTGGCGTGCTGCGATTCATGGGGTCGCAAAGAGTCGGACACGACTGCGCGACTGAACTGAACTGAACTGAGGTCTAGGAGAGCACATCATACCTGGTTAAGTTGTACCCAGATGTGCCCTCAGAGTGCTGACTGGGGAGGGGGTTGTCTGCAGTCTCCTGCCATTCAACGCCTTCAACTTCCTGTAGGATGTCCCTGAATTCTGTCCTGTTCCGTGTAACACTGTCTCCTGATTTCTCAGCTAGGAGACATTCCCAGAAAGAAGCTGAGAAGCCATGGGAGATGCTCTCGCTCTTGAGAAGGTGATCTCTTGCTCTTTGCAGTCTCCCACCTCCCAGCGTGGCCTGTGGTGATTTCTGTGTTTGGCCTGGGGCAGATTTGGGCAGAAGGAGAATGGCTGAGGGGGAGCCAGACACATGGAGCCTGGAGGCCTGGGTGAGAGTTGCTGGAGGAGAGGGTGGGGTCAGACGTCTCAGTGGAGAGTGGTCTTCCAGCTGTGCTCTGGGCTAGGCTCACAGAGGTGCTGGAAGTCAGAATTTGACAGAATTTAACTCTGTGGGTTTTCTCCCAACCATGAGACAAGTTACCCAGTCAGGAGAATGGATAGTTAAGTGTATACACAAGTCGTCATTTTCATATTCTCTTTACAGCCACATCCTTTCAAGGGCAGACCCCTGGACCCTGTTGACATTACCCCTCTGGTTCTGTCTTCAGGGAGGCCAGTTCCCGGGACAACCCTCAGGCAGGAGCTTGTCATACTGTCCCCTTCCTAGGAGCTCTGAAGAATGAGGAATTGGCTCTTGAGAGATGTTGTGTGCATCTCCTAATCCCCAGAATGCAGAGCTCCTACAGGACTTCCGCAGCCCCAAGCGAGGCTGACTCCAGGTTCTACCTGGTGATGTCTCTGATGCTGCCCCATCAGCTAACCATTGGCTCCTCCACCTGCCTGGTTCCCTTCTCCCAATTCAGCCTCTCAGCACAGGTCAGCAGAGAGCTCCCCCACCTCCCAGTTTCTCAAGGCCCTGTGTTCCCACCAGTTGTCTGAGACCTTGTCCAGTTTAGCTATCCCTAACCTCCTGAATGTTTCTGCAGAAAAGCAATGGCAATAACAGCATGGGGGTAGAAAGCAAGAGCTCACAGGTCTGTCTCAGGCCACACACTGGCTAAGAGACAGATGTTACTGTGTCAGTAACAAACGATTGCCATGCTTCCCTTCCCAGCCATGGCTGGCTTCCTCAGGAAGGGAGTGTGCGGCAGCTCCTGTGTGCAGACCCCTTTGGCTCTGGAGATTCAGCAGTGGATATCAGATGAGACTACGCTGACCACCCCTACTTCATCGGGGCCATCACAGGGCTCCTCTTGCCTAGAGGTTTTGTCCATGACTAGTCTCTCTTTTGATCAGAGTCAGCAGTCCCTGCCCTTCAAACAGCTTTCACTTCCATCAGCAACCCGCACAGTGTCACAACTAACAAATCAGAAATCTGTAACCCCATCAGCTGCCAAGTCAGCCACTAAGCCAGCCACCAAGTCTGCCAGTGCAATCAGCATCCGCCAGTATTGGGCTGGTCACCAGCAGCTAAGGCAGGAATGTCGAGGGTCAAAGTTGCCCTTGGATGCAGGAGCTCTGTCTTCTTTGAGCCTTGACGAGTCTAGGATTCCTGTGAAGCAACATGTCAAGAAGAAGAGCAACTCTGAAGGTATTCTGAAGAAACAAGGTAGTAGCCCTTGAAAATCTGATTCCCTTTCTTTCCCTGAACACGAAGCTCACAAACCTAAAATACCCTCTTACCTTGATTCCCGTCGTCTCATGTTCCTGTCTCCCCCAGTCGCTGATACATCTTTAAGTATTTGCATGTAATGCATGTAATGCATGCATTTCTATCTATATCTGAGGGTTCCCAAGATTTTGGGAGATTCCTGTGGTAGCTTATGTCATGCCACCCCCCAAATTTTCCAATCCTTGGTGGAAACACTACCATTTCTTTCATCAAAGATGGGCTTTTATCTCCCCTGACCTGAGGTTCATGGGAGGTAAGCCAGTCTACCCATACTTTCTGTTTTTGAAAGATCCACTGTGGACTCTGTGCAAATATCACTGCAAAAAAATCCAAACCATGTGATCCTGGCTCTACCCTCTTCCACATTTCAGTTTGTAAGTTGTCTCTGTCCACTGCTTAGGGGATGCACTGAGGCCTCAGTGTGCTGGCCACAGCAGAACACAGCTGTCTTTCCTTGGTTCCTCTTTTCTGCACATTGAGTTCCTGGTCTACTCCTAAACATCTTGCCTCAAAGGGGATCCTGATCTCTTTTTTGTTTTTCCTCCATGATTTATTAATCTCCAGACTGTCTAAAATTTCCTCTACCTCAGTTAGGCCCACATTCTTCCCACTCTCTTGAATTTGGGCTTCTTCAGTTTTCTATCAGTGAGCCTCTCAATGTCCCATTTTTGACTCTGGTCAAGTGTGAAGCCTTGCATTGGCACTTCCACTTCAGTGACAGCTCCAGCTTCCATGGGGCTTGCTAGCTGTTGCCCAGAGATCTCTGTAGATGTAGCAAATCCTGCAGCCTAAGTCCTGAGATGTGTTGAAGCCTATCTCCTCAGACCCAGGGGCCCACCTGTTGGAGAAGTCCTGAGGATGGAGCCAAGGTAGTATTTTTATGGAGCATGCCCCGAGCTGTGGGAGTGCCACCTTTAGAAGGGGTTTCTTTGGCAATTTAATTTACCATTGCTGGGGTCTGCCCAGAAGATCCAGCAGTCCCTCCAGTTGCAACTGTCCCCTGATGACCAGCAGCCTCTGTCCCAGGGCAGCACACTGACCAGTATGAGAGTTCCCTAGCCTGCAGACCTGGAGACCTGAGGGGACAGTGACCTCTTCTAATCTGTTGTGGCCAGCAGGACCAGCCCATAGTTGCTTGTCCAGGCCATGGCGATGTGGTAGTGCCATTTTGACTAAAGATTTGAGAAAATCTGCTAGGGGATTGTCCCTACCCACATCTGTGGGAACATCTGCAGTGGTTGGAACCTAAATCACTGGGTCCACAGAATTGCAGGGGTCCTGGAAGCAGCTCAGTTCCCTGCACCCCAGAAAATAAGCCTTTAGACACAGAGGCAGCAGTCAGTCCCTACACAGATCAGGAAGTGATACCCTGAACACTGTCAGGCCTGATAACAGCAGCAGTAAGCCTCACAAGATGCTGTTACCAATCACTTTGTTTAGATAACTCCCTGCACCAGCAGGGAGAATAGGAACACAGGGAAACTCAAAGCTTCAGAGACCACAGAGTAGGGGTGCAGTGCCAAATCTCTCTCCATCCAGAGAGACCATTTGCTCTGCCAGGGTTCTAGTAGGCACACTTTTAAGTTGAACTCCCAAGAGCCCCTGACTGCTCAAATGTATCTCCATGATCATTCTCAGGTAAAATTTTAGTTTGGCCAGTATGGTTGCTTTGAGTGAGTAGGGACTAGCAAGGTTCTGTCTGGATCTGTAGAGCTACCATTTCCAAACTTTCAGCTTAGTGCCCCTTGTCCACACCTTCACCAGCATCTCCCTTACCTTGAGTTCCTAGAGCATCCTCCAAGATTCCTTGGAACCAAAAGACTAGATGAGGATGATCTGTAAGGCTGTTAGAACAAGGTGTAAATGACCTCACCCACACAAGGATTCCTGCGAATGCCAGGTCGAAAGCTTCAGAGAGCCACAGAGAAGGGGTGCAGTGCCAAATCTCTCTCCATCCAAAGAGACCATTTGCTCTGCCAGGGTTCTAGTAGGGACAATTTTAAGTTGAACTCCCAAGAGCCCCTGACTTCTCAAATGTATCTCCAGGATCTTTCTCAGGTAAAATTTTAGTTTGGCCTGGATGGTTGCCTTGAGTGAGTAGGGACTAGCAAAGCTCTGTCTGGATCTGTAGACCTACCATTTCCAAACTTTCAGCTTAGTGCCCCTTGTCCACACCTTCACCAGCATCTCTTTTACCTTAAGTTCCTAGAGCATCCTCCAAGATTCCTTGGGACCAAACGACTAGGTGAAAACGATCTCTAAGGCTTTAAGACCAAGGTGAATGACCTCACTCACACAAGGATTCCTGTGAATGCCGTGTCTGGAAGTGTTCAGGGCTTAAAAGGCCAGAACTTACAGGACCAATTTGCTGTTCCACAGTTTGCATTTAAAGGACCCACATATTTTTCAGATCCAAATTTTGCAGGGCCAAAATTTATAGGGCCACCCTTTCTAGGGGCAAGAGCTGCAGGGTCTGGTAAAGACAGCTCATACTCACAAGAGCTCTATCCTTCCAGAAGCTGTAGAAGCTGACCGGGGAAATAAGCTGAAGCATTTTACAACACACAAGGATTCCTGTGAATGCCGTGTCTGGAAGTGTTCAGGGCTTAAAGGGCCAGAACTTACAGGACCAATTTGCTGTTCCACAGTTTGCATTTAAAGGACCCACATATTTTTCAGATCCAAATTTTGCAGGGCCAAAATTTATAGGGCCACCCTTTCTAGGGGCAAGAGCTGCAGGGTCTGGTAAAGACAGCTCATACTCACAAGAGCTCTATCCTTCCAGAAGCTGTAGAAGCTGACCGGGGAAATAAGCTGAAGCATTTTACACACTGGATTAACCCTGACATGAAAGGTCAAGGGCATAAGGAATGCATTCTCCGCTGTAAGGATGAGAAAGCAGCCAAAAGCAAGACAAAAAAGGCTGAGAAGAGTCCACCTCCCACCAAACGCCTCATGAAGGGAGCTAAGTTGGAGAAGGAGGAGGGCTTCTTTGATGCACTCCAGTGCCTGGACAGTGAGTTCCAGCGACAGTCCGTGCAGTCTGGCCAGTCCTGTTTCCTGCCCCTCTCCAGTGGCAGCTCCAAGTGCAGTCCTCTGCCGACTTGTGCCACTCAGCCCGAAAATCCATCCCATGTCTCAATTTGCACCTCAGCAGAAGGCACTTGTCTACCCCAGGAGAGTACCCAGTCTGGGAAGAAGGAGCTCAGAGGTTCCCAGAGCTCTGCATCCTCCTGAAAATGCTGTCATCATCATTTCCATTAATATTCTGGTGAGGCAGGACCCTCTCCAAATAAACTCTCTACCTCTAAGCAAAGAACCACCTGTATGTGCCTCCTTGCTTTCAGTGTGGTATGTGGTGGAGAGAGTAGAGGAGTTAGATCATACACCCCATGTAGTATAGGAGCTTAACCTCATTTCACAGGTAGGAAAGCCTTCCACTTGACTCTTCCAGCTCCACCTTGGACTGTGGATAGAGGGACCTGAGCACAGAAGGAAGACCCGTATCTAAGGTACACTGGAGGTAAAGATCATGCTTGACTTCTGTCCTGGCTTCCCTGCTGACTTTGAGCCCCAGAGGAGCAAATTGTGAATGAACTGATTCCTTGTACCACCACCACCACCCAATCACACACACCAGACCTGCTCCCACATCAGTTAATGGCACCTTTGTCTTGCTAGTTGTTCAGGCCAAAATATTGGTGCCATCCTTGATTTTTGCTTCTAAAAATTCTGCTTTTGGTCTATCAATAAATCCTGCTGTTTCTACCTTCAAAATTCAAAAAACAATTCTTTCTTGTCTCCTCTGCTGCTACCAATACCAATAGTTTCATAATCTTCTGCTTCTTCCTGAAACCATACCTCCAGCAGTCTATTGACACAGCGCACATGGAGGGCCCTGGCTGGAGAAAGAGAGAAACGGAGAGAGATGTATAACGATGGGACCAGATGAGGTCACTAAAGGAATGAGTATAAATGAAGGAGACGTCTAGAGACTGGGCTCTGGGATATTCCAGTGTTAGGAAACTGGGAAGAAAAAGAGGAACAAATAAACAGAGGAAACTGAAAGCAGAAGCCAGGGAGGAAGGAGGAAGTCTGGAAGAGTGTGGTGTACTGGCATATTCCAAGGAGAAAGTGATCAACTGCAATAAAAGTTGTGAATTGGGCAAGTAAGATGAGGATGCAGAGTTCCCATTAGATATAACAACATTAATGGCCTTGAGAAAAACATACTCACCTGTGATGGAGGTGAAGGCATGACTGGAATGGATTCGAGCGCGAATGAAATGAGAATAATGGAGGTGTAGGCATGATTGGAATGGATTCAAGAGCGAATGAAATGAGAGTGATTAGTTCGTTCAAAGAGGTTTATTCCATGGAGGTGCAGACAAATGGGGAGAAGGCTGTAGATAAACTCCAGAGTGTTTTTATTTTTTAAAAATCAGAGACATAACATGTTGGATGTTGAGAGAAAGGGTGAAATCAAGGAGAGAGAAACTGATGATGCGGGGAAAACTGCCAGAGCCATGAGGTGGTGTAGAGGTGAGGAGATGGCAGTGAATGTCCAAGTCCAGGAGGTGATCTTGGAGAAAAGAGACACTTTGCTGCTGGTGGTAGTAGAGAGAAGGAGGCATTGAGGTGAGACTTTGTGTATTAAGAGGAGAAAGGTTGCTGTCACATGTAATAGAGTTTGGGCAACGACTCAAAAGACTAAGTGAGGAGCTGGAAAGGTACTGTGGCTGGGGGTGGAAGGAGTGGTATGGAGAGCCAAAGCTGAAGTAGCGTAGAGGCGGATTCTGGAAGTTACCACAGCAAGTTTCGGTTAGGGCCTAAGGATTTGGTGGTCAACTGAGGGCCAGGTGGGTATGGAAAGGTGGTGATGGTTGAACATATTCTTGGAGCATGAGCACTAAGGAAAGATCACAGAGAAACTCTAGACGCCCAGAACATGAGGAAAAGGATGGACCTAGGGACACAGGAAGGAGGCAGGTGTGGTATCCTAGTGTTCAGGGACCAGGGAGTTTTGGGGGCTGGAGGAGGGAAATAGGAAGCAGAGAAAGGCGCCCTGAGCGGATGGGAGTGCCCTGTTCTGGACACTTCATTTCTCTCAGAGGTTGGCACCTCTGCATTCCCACCTTCTGACCTACCAGAGGGGAGAGTAAGGGCAGAAAGGGCCGTGGCCTCCTCATGGTGTGGTATGGGGGATGTGGGATGCCCTGTCTCACTGATTCTGAAGGAAATTCGGGATGGCTCACATACCACAACCAGCAGTGGTGGTGTTAGACCTCACGGTCTTTGCCCAGGACCCGTCGCCGCAAAGATCACCGAGACCCGAACTCGATGCAATCAGCAAGAAGATTTATTAGGCCGACGTGCCGGGGTTCAATCCCCATCAGAGGAGATGAACCCCGAACAATTGCTACAGGCAGTTTATAAGCACAAAAATCATGAACAGGTGCAGTTGAGATGGAGCGTTTTGATTGGTTTATAAATTTTGGCCTTTTCGGGGATAGGTCCATTTGTTATCGGGCCTAAATGGCTGACTGACCTGATTTAGTTGAGTGGCCCGAGACAATCATTTTCTTAGCTTGACTCTTGGGGGTTGCATTCCCAGGACGTGAGCCTAACCCCCTCAGGTTTTTCTTTTCCTTAAGACAATAGCCCTGATTTAAGATTAACAAAAAGCCCCTAGTACGTTTTGACCTTTCCCTTTATTCCTTAGAATGCCCCAAAAGAGGTCAGAATGCACTGATCTCATATCTGCATTTCTAGTGGTGCCTCATGGCAGATTGATTACAGGCTGGCAGGCTGGGAAACAAATCATGATTAAAACAATTTTTGCAACCTTAGGCTGGTTTCCACAGTGGCGGGAGTCTCCTTTGATAGGACCCAGTACTTAGCACAGTGTGTCCACTGCCCAGAATGCAGAAAAGGCAGGATGGGAAAATCATGAGTGTGTCCCTCCTCTGAATGGTGACTCTGTGCCTAAAGGAGTGGCAGCCCAGCCCCTATTGTGGCCCCCAGGGCGAGGAGGCACAAGGCTCAGGCCGGCTGAACCGCATCTTCCAGAGTTTTCCTAAAGCATCCCCAAAGGTCATAAGAGGTCTTGTGACAGGCAGATCCTCCCTTCCTGGTGGGAGTTGGGCTGAGAGCCACGTAGGAGGATGCCCAGGAGAAGGAATGTGACTCGGAAAGGTCAGGTGGGAAGCCAAGGTTAATGTGCACACTTTCTGGCTGAGGTGGAGCAGGTCCTCCCCTTGGTGCCCTGCAGGCTTCCACGTGCCTCAGCAGATTCGTGTTATGGGTATTTCAGACAACTGACCATCATGAC
>SJXQ01006278.1:33318-59608 GCA_006408695.1 Aepyceros melampus | reverse complement strand
ACCAGACCTGCTCCCACATCAGTTAATGGCACCTTTCTCTTGCTAGTTGTTCAGGCCAAAATATTGGTGCCATCCTTGACTTTTGCTTCTAAAAAGTCTGCTTTTGGTCTATCAATAAATCCTGCTGTTTCTACCTTCAAAATTCAAAAAACAATTCCTTCTTGTCTCCTCTGCTGCTACCAATACCAATAATTTCATAATCTGCTTCTTCCTGAAACCATACTCCAGCAGTCTATTCTCCACACAGTGCACATGGAGGGCCCTGGCTGGAGAAAGAGAGAGAAAAACGGAGAGAGATGTATAACGATGGGACCAGATGAGGTCACTAAAGGAATGAGTATAAATGAAGGAGACGTCTAAAGACTCGGCTCTGGGATATTCCAGTGTTAGGAAACTGGGAAGAAAAAGAGGAACAAGTAAACAGAGGAAACTGAAAGCAGAAGCCAGGGAGGAAGGAGGAGATCTGGAAGAGTGTGGCGTACTGGCATATTCCAAGGAGAAAGTGATCAACTGCAATAAAAGTTGTGAATTGGGCAAGTAAGATGAGGATGCAGAGTTCCCATTAGATATAGCAACACTAATGGCCTTGAGAAAAACATACTCACCTGTGATGGAGGTGAAGGCATGACTGGAATGGATTCAAGAGCGAATGAAACTAGAGTAATCAGTTCGTTCAAAGAGGTTTGTTCCACGGAGGTGCAGACAAATGGGGAGAAGGCTGTAGATAAACCCGAGTGTTTTTATTTTTTAAAAATGAGAGACATAACATGTTGAATGTTGAGAGAAAGGGTGAAATCAAGGAGAGAGAAACTGATGATGCGGGGAAAACTGCTGGAGCCATGAGGTGGTGTAGATGTGAGGAGTTGGCAGTGAATGTCCAAGTCCAGGAGATGATCTTGGAGAAAAGAGACACTTTGCTGCTTCTGGTTAGTAGAGAGAAGGAAGCATTGAGGTGAGACTTTGTGTATTAAGAGGAGAAAGGTTGCTGTCACATGTAATGGGAGTTTGGGCAACGACTCAAAAGGCTAAGTGAGGAGCTGGAAAGGTAGNTATTGCTGTCTAGATTGATCGTAGCCTTTCTTCCAAGGAGCAAGTGTCTTTTAATTTCACGGCTGCAGTCACCATCTACAGTAACTTTACTTCACTTATAGGTGATTCAGTGTCCTCATATATAATTTGGGATAAGAATACCTGGGTCTGGGTTGATGATAAGGACTGAATGAGGTGATATGTAAAGGGCCTGGCACATAGTAATTTTTCTCTGTCAGGATCGATTCTCCTTTCTTACTTGTGTTCCTGAATTCTTAATTTCTGTTTATAGACCACTGTCTAAGTTAGGTCATGGCCATAGATGGTCAGAATCTCCTATTATAGGAGGATATTTTTTTTAATAAGAGTTGCTTTAAATTTGGAGAAGGCAATGGCACCCCACTCCAGTACTCCTGCCTGGAAAATCCCATGGGCGGAGGAGCCTGGTAGGCTGCAGTCCATGGGATCACGAAGAGTCGGACACGACTGAGCGACTTCATGTTCACTTTTCACTTTCATGCATTGGAGAAGGAAATGGCAACCCACTCCAATGTCAATGCCTGGAGAATCCCAGGGATGGGGGAGCCTGGTGGGCTGCCATCTATGGGGTCCCACAGAGTCGGACACAAGTGAAGCGACTTAGCAGCAGCAGCAGCTTTAAATCTGACACAGCAAGCCCACTTTTGGTTATATATCTGAAAGAAACAAAATCACAATCTCTCAGTGATATCTGAACACCCATGTCCATTGCAGTATTATTTTTAATAACCAAGACTTGGAACAATCTAAGCATCTGTTGGCAGGTGAATGGATATAGAATTTGGTATCACGGAATATTTCTCAGCCATTAAAAATGAAGGGAATCCTGCCATTTGCAACAATACGATGGCCCTTAACAGCATTATGCTGAGTGAACTATATCTCTAGACAGACAATGACAAATACTATGTGATCTTCCTTATGTATGGAATCTAAAAATAAATGACCAAACTCGTTCAGAGAATAGATTGGTGGTCAGGGAGAGGAAGTGGGGGAAATGGATGAAGACGATCAAGAGGTACAGAATTCGTCATAAGATTCATAAGTTTTGGAGGATGTATAGTGATAAGTACAGAATGAGTGATAAGTATAGAATAAGTTCTGTGTATATATAGTGTGGTGACTGTAGTTAACGATATTGTGTGTTTGAACCCAGGGTTGATCTCCTTCAGAATGGACTGGTTGGATCTCCTTGCAGTCCAAGGGACTCTCAAGAGTCTTCTCCAGCAGCAGCAGCTTTAAATCTGACACAGCAAGCCCACTTCTGGTTATATATCTGAAAGAAACAAAATCACTATCTCTCAGCAATATCTGAACACCCATGTCCATTGCAGTATTATTTTTAGTACCCAAGACTTGGAACAATCTAAGCATCTGTTGGCAGGTGAATGGATATAGAATATGATATCATGGAATATTTCTCACCCATTAAAAAAGACAGGAATCCTGCCTTTGGCAACAATACAATGGCCCTTAACAGCATTATGCTGAGTGAACTATATCTCTAGACAGACAATGACAAATATTATATGATTTTCCTTATGTATGGAATCTAAAAATAAATGACCAAACTCGTTCAGAGAATAGATTGATGGTCAGGGAGAGGAAGTGGGGGAAATGGATGAAGACGATCAAGAGGTACAGAATTCGTCATAAGATTCATAAGTTTTGGAGGATGTATAGTGATAAGTACAGAATGAGTGATAAGTATAGAATAAGTTCTGATGTATATATAGTGTGGTGACTGTAGTTAACGATATTATGTATTTGAAAGTTGCCAAAAGACTAGATCTTAAAAGTTCTTATTTCAGGAAAAAAATATCTAAGTGAGGTGATGAACGTTAACTAAACTTATTGTGGTAAAATTATCCACCACTAAGTTGATATATGACCTCAGACAAACATTACTTTTACTTTCGGTTCAGTCGCCCAGTCATGTCCATCTCTCTGCAACAATGCGATGGCCCTTAACAGTTTTATGCTGAGTGAACTATATCTCTAGACAGACAATGACAAATACTATGTGATCTTCCTTATGTATGGAATCTAAAAATAAATGACCAAACTCGTTCAGAGAATAGTTTGGTGGTCAGGGGAGGGAATGGGGGAAATGGATGGAGATGATCAAGAGGTACAGAATTCGTCATAAGATTAATAAGTTCTGGATAAGTACAGAATGAGTGATAAGTATAGAATAAGTTCTGATGTATATATAGTGTGGTGCTGTAATTAACAATATTGTGTATTTGAAAGTTGCCAAAAGAGTAGATCTTAAAAGTTCTTATTTCAGGAAAAAAATATCTAAGTGAGGTGATGAACGTTAACTAAAGTTATTGTGGTAACCATTTCACAGTGCCTGAAGGCAATGGTACCCGACTCCAGTACTCTTGCCTGGAAAGTCCCATGGACAGAGGAGCCTGGTAGGCTGCAGTCCATGAGATCGCTAAGAGTCGGACATGACTGAGCAACGTCACTTTCACTTTTCACTTTCGTGCTTTGGAGAAGAAAATGGCAACCCACTCCAGTGTTCTTGCCTGGAAAATCCCAGGGACGGGGGAGCCTGGTGCGCTGCCATCTTTGGGGTCGCACAGAGTGGGACACGATGAAGCGACTTAGCAGCAGCAGCATGTAACAAATCATTATCTTGTTTACCTCACCTTAACTCATACAGTGTTATGTGCCAGTTGTATATCAACGAAACTGGGGTAGGAGGAAGAACTGTTGCTCTCTGGAGACTCGTTGCTCCCAAATGCACACCCAAAGCCCAGTGTTCTGTTGCTTGAGAATTATTTTTGACCCTTATTGAATACATAGGTTGCAAGACCTTGCTCATAGAGATTCTGATTCATTAAGTCTGGGGTGAGGCTAGGAAATCTATATTTTGACAAGCCTCCCAGTAATTCTGATGTAAGGCCAGGATTGGGAGGCAGTGAAACAGATGGCCGTTTCAAGTTTCTGTCACAGAATCCTTGGGACATGTTGGGTAGGCAAGTGCTGCCCTCTGGTGCCTCTATCTGCTTACTACACTTCTGCATAGCGAAGTGACTGCTGTGGAGCGCTGGTGGTCTTGCTGATACTTCTCTGAGGTTTCCTGTCTAACTCGCTGTCCAACACTTGGGCATTAATAAAAATGCTAGTGTCTAAAAATGTTGCTTCTGAATGGCAGCAGCTGTGCCTCTCTGTCCCCATCACCTGAGACATCTAAAGATGTTCACTAGTGTTTTCTGAGAATGAGACACAGCAAACTCCTTCATAAAGCTTGTGTGGAGGGACAAAATCACACTAGTGTCCTGTGAGGATTTTTCTTGATTGGGCTATGATATGACCCATGTTGCATGTGAATCAGTAGTTTCCTGAAGAAATTCTACTGTTATAATTGTGGCACTATAGGGTTATTATGAGAGCAGGGTCCTGCTTTTGCAAGTTTTTTCGAAACAGACAAATCTGAATCCTTTGCAGTTGTGTAGCCCTCTCCACAGGACTCTGTGTAGAGTCCACAGAGGCCTTTGATGTACTTCATCTTCCTTGTTTGCCGTTCACGGTAAACCGTGTGGCAGGAAGGGTAAATGTGATGATCCATGTCCACATCATCAAAAATGACAGTGTGTTCATTACGCATATATGCCCTTGTTTAGGAAGACACTGATCCCTCTGTCCCATCCACACAAGCACCCTCTGTCAGTAGGTACCAGATGAATAAATAAGCCTGTACTAAAGGTCTGGTCTGCAGAAACGTATAAGGTGGTCTTCAGCTCTGCCTCCTCAGCTCTGAGATGGAAGAGCAAGGCCTGGGTAAGTTGCAGTAGAGGAGTCTGTAGCAGATGGTTTTAATGGCCTAGTGGGATGATGGTGGCCGTGGATTATCTTTAAGGTAAATAGTATACAGGTCGGAGCTGGTACCAAGTTTGCCAAATTTGATGATTTTGTCTGGGACAAAGAGGCTAATGGGAGATGGAGTGAAGTTGCAGCAGTAGCTGCA
Source organism: Aepyceros melampus (assembly GCA_006408695.1). Classification (NCBI taxonomy): domain Eukaryota; kingdom Metazoa; phylum Chordata; class Mammalia; order Artiodactyla; family Bovidae; genus Aepyceros; species Aepyceros melampus. The sequence goes on along the minus strand of SJXQ01006278.1, from coordinate 54,561 downwards.
CGAAGCAGGAGTGGGTTGGGGAGGAGGTGGAGTGTCGTGTGCACCTCCTCTTTGTCCCATTGGGTCCTGGGGATGTCTGAAAGTGCGACACCTGATGCTGCACCAATAAGACTGACAGAAGTTTGCTAATTAGTCACATTCATAGCCCGGGGTGGGTGAGGGCCCTGAGGACCACACAGTGCTACACTGGGTCAGGTTAACAGGAGCCTGAGAGCGCTTGCAGCAGCACAGAGCGGGAAGCATGAGCTTGGTTGGGGAGGAATAATGACAAGTGTAAAAAATTTAAGTGCTTTTTAGGTATCTTGACTTGCTGCTAAAAAGCTGATGCAAGCTGCTTTTTAACTAATTATTGATAACCTGTCATTCGGGCTTCCTGGGTGGCTCAGATGGTAAAGAATCCACCTGCAATGCAGGAGACCTGCGTTCGATCCAGCCCCGGTGGATCCAGGGTGATTTGAAGTGGGAACGGCGTGGGCGAGGAAAACTCATTTGTTTAGAAATATAAGAGAGATTAAGAAAAAATAGTATAGTAGGAAAATATAGTGGAGAAAAGAGGCTGAATAACTTGGTTTATGTGGAGAACTAATAAAATCTCAGGACAAGAGATTTGCACCATCTATGTTAGGCCACCAGCGTCCTCTTGAATATCGGAGGGTGCCCTGCCTGGGACTCCCTCTCGCGTGAAACCTAAAAGCCAGGGCAAGTAAGTAGACATGGTGAGCCTCCCCGCTCCAGATGGGAATTCAGCCAGAAAATAGAGTAAGACACGGGGGAACAAGTCTTCCCAGAACTGGCCCCTCCTCTATTGTCTGTCAAGGCCTTTTATGCCTTTTTTGTTCATAGAGATCAATGGATAATATAAAATTATGCAGCATCAGCAGCCCTGACTCTTATCAAGACCAGGCTTTCTCTCTGCATACCTAGTTGTATACACAAGTCTTAGGTGATTTACATCATCTTCTGGCCAGAAGGCCAATTAACATTTTATGGCCCTTTTCTGATAAGAGTTTGTCAACCAGAAGACTTATTTGTCTTAAAAGTGTTGTTCTTCCCAAAGTCTGGTGCCACTCTCAGAAAGCACTAAATAAAGTTACATTCTTATATAGCAAAGACAACAATTTATAACAAGCAAAAGGAGTACAGTGATTTATAACAAAAACAAAAGTAGTTAGCTCAAAAGTCTAGTGTTGCTAACATCAAACCTACTATATTATTTTTTTCTATATCCCAGTTACATTGATTAATATCCTTCAGGTGTCTAAAAGATAAAGAATATGGAGGCCTGGCAGCAGTCATTGAGTCAACAGTGAAACCCGTCACCAATATGACTTTTAGCTCTTTAGAAAAGGCTCTGTATGTTTAAGATGGTTTAAGCTTTGTGCCTCTCGCGGCTGAGGGGCTATAAACAATTCACAAGTTGTAAAAAGTCCAGGGGAACCTTTCAGGCAAGTTAGAGAGCCATCAGAGGAATTTGAGCTGAAACTTTTTTTTTAAGGAATATGGAGGCCTGGCAGCAGTCATTGAGTCAACAGTGAAACCCATCACCAATATGATTTTTAGCTCTTTAGAAAAGGCTCTGTATCTTTAAGATGGTTTAAGCTTTTTGCCTCTCGTGGCTGGGGGGCTGTAAACAATTCACAAGTTGTAAAAAGTCCAGGGAACCTGTCAGGCAAGTTAGAGAGCCACCAGAGGAATTTGAGCTGAAACTTTTTTTTAATATGCAGGAGACTATTAATTGGATCCCTAAGTTAATTCTTTTTAGAGGAAAGTGGTCAGGGATGGCCCCCTGTTATGTCAGAAGAGTGGAAAACAAAGTACAATAAAACAGGCAGACTCTGGTGTTTGGGGGTAGATGTTCAGGTTAATCCAGGGGGAACCCCTGAAGCCTGACTCGCCTTGCCCATCAGGCCTCTCTGCGTGACCTTGTCATGGGTGGGATCTCCCGTGCTGGCTCCCGGCAGCCATTCCTGACTTGGGAAATAGGAGGGCTTTGTGATGCAGTCTGCTGGTTTGGTTCTATGCTCTGTGAGGCAGAGACAATAGGTCCTCAATTTGGAGATGTTAGGTTGTAAGACCCTTAAAGCCTAGGAAGGCTAGGGATGGCTTCCTAGGGATGGCTAGTAAGGTTTAGGTTATGTTGAGCCCTACTTTTATTTTGTGGGATGTTGGATATCCCTTTTACACTTATGGCTCCATCATTATTATTGCATTAATTATTTGGCAAGTGAAAAAGAAACACCAAGATTTAAAGTTGAGACCTAAGAGGAACTGCTGCCGGGTAGGGAAACACTATGACCATAACTGAACCAATTACGCCCCAGACAAGGTTTTATCCCTTCACTCTCTCTCATTACCCTTACCCCTGCTTTTTTGTTTTAAATGGAGGAAGTTTCCTGACTGGATCCCAGTACACCTTCAGATTTNGAACTGCTGCCGGGTAGGGAAACACTATGACCATAACTGAACCAATTACGCCCCAGACAAGGTTTTATCCCTTCACTCTCTCTCATTACCCTTACCCCTGCTTTTTTGTTTTAAATGGAGGAAGTTTCCTGACTGGATCCCAGTACACCTTCAGATTTGGGTGATCCTTTCAGCTGGTGGACTTTTAGAGCCTTGGGTGGCTAAAGTCCTTTATATACCAGACCACCCGTCCTTTATTCCATTTCCCCCTTTCTCTTGTCTTATTCTGCTTTCCCACAGAACTTGTTCAGGGAATGGGGGTGGAGGTATGGAGTGTGAAGACCTTTGAAATTAATCAGAAATAAGAAGAGAAAGGAAATGATGGGACAAAAAAGATAGAGCAGGGAAAAAGGTAGCAGAATGTATAGAATTGAAGCAGAAGTTTGGGAAATATTTGGAGGTTTTGTCTCAGTTTAGACATGAAAAGAAGAGGGTACCCCAGCTTCACACTCTCTTTTGTCTTTAAGCATCACCAGAAAGTCAAACAAGGGCTAAAGAGAAAACACCAAGAGGTAAAGTCCCAGTCTCTGCTCTGACTTCCCTCCCCTGGGGGTTGGACTTGCATGGACCCTGGCCCTCAGTGACCCCTGGTGCCAGACGCTGGGTGCTCTAACCATTGCTCCAATGCCCCAAGTTGACAGATCCTCCCAGAAGACATTTTGGGTGGGAAATGAGAACCTGGGAATGTTCCAAAATCCACCTTTCCCCTGGGAGTGAAGAAGAAGTAGGGGAGACATCCTCAAGTGTGTCATTTACTAGTTTTATGATCTTGTAGAGGTCACTTCATCTCTGAGTCTTGTTATCCATAAAATGGGCATCTGATGATGCTGTCTTACTCATAATTTGGTTGTGAAGATAAATGAGAGTAGGTCTAGCAGAGCACATCATACCTGGTTAAGTTGTACCCAGCTGTGCCCTCAGAGTGCTGACTGGGGAGGGGGGTTGTCTGCAGTCTCCTGTCATTCAACGCCTTCAACTTCCTGTAGGATGTCCCTGAATTCTGTCCTGTTCTGTGTAACACTGTCTCCTGGTTTCTCAGCTAGGAGACATTCCCGGAAAGAAGCTGAGAAGCCGTGGGAGATGCTCTCGCTCATGAGAAGGTGATCTCTTGCTCTTTGCAGTCTCCCACCTCCCAGCGTGGCCTGTGGTGATTTCTGTGTTTGGCCTGGGGCAGGGTTGGACAGAAGGAGGATGGCTGAGAGGGAGCCAGACACATGGAGCCTGGAGGCCTGGGTGAGAGTTTCTGGAGGAGAGGGTGGGGTCAGGCGTCTCAGTGGAGAGTGGTCTTCCAGCTGTGCTCTGGGCTAGGCTCACAGAGGTGCTGGAAGTCAGGATTTGACAGAATTTAACTCTGTGGGCTGCTGCCTGTGGGGTTGCACAGAATCGGACACGACTGAAGCTACTTAGCAGCAGCAGCAGCAGCAACTCTGTGGGTTTTTTACCCAGTCAGGAGAATGGATAGTTAAGTGCAAAAACAAGTCGTCATTTTCATATTCTCTTTACAGCCATACCCTTTCAAGGGCAGAGACCCCTGGACCCTGCTGACCTTACCTCCTCTGGTTCNACTTGTGGGTTTTTTACCCAGTCAGGAGAATGGATAGTTAAGTGCAAAAACAAGTTGTCATTTTCATATTCTCTTTACAGCCACACCCTTTCAAGGGCAGATCCCTGGACCCTGCTGACATTACCTCCTCTGGTTCTGTCTTCAGGGAGGCCAGTTCCTGGGACAACCCTCAGGCAGGAGCTTGTCATACTATCCCCTTCCTAGGAGCTCTGCAAAATGAGGAATTGGCTCTTGAGAGATGTTGTGTGCATCTCCTAATCCCCAGAATGCAGAGCTCCCACAGGACTTCCGTGGCCCCAAGCGAGGCTGACTCCAGATTCTACCTGGTGATGTCTCTGGTGCTGCCCCATCAGCTAACCATTGGCTCCCCCACCTGCCTGGTTCCCTTCTCCCAATGCAGCTTCTCAGCACAGGTCAGCAGAGAGCTCACTCACCTCCCAGTTTCTCAAGGCCCTGTGTTCCCACCAGTTGTCTGAGACCTTGTCCAGTTTAGCTAGCCCTAACCTCCTGAATGTTTCTGCAGAAAAGCAATGGCAATAACAGCATGGGGGTAGCAAGCAAGAGCTCACAGGTCTGTCTCAGGCCACACACTGGCTAAGAGGCAGATGTTACTGTGTCAGAAACAAACGATTGCCATGCTTCCCTTCTCAGCCATGGCTGGCTTCCTCAGGAAGGGAGTGTGCGGCAGCTCCTCTGTGCAGACCCCTGCTGCCAAATCTGCAATTCTTTGGCTCTGGAGATTCAGCAGTGGATATCGGATGAGACTACGCTGACCACCCCTACTTCATCGGGGCCATCACAGGGCTCCTCTTGCCTAGAGGTTTTGTCCATGTCTAGTCTCTCTTTTGATCAGAGTCAGCAGTCCCTGCCCTTCAAACAGCTTTCACTTCCATCAGCAACCCGCACAGTGTCACAACTAACAAATCAGAAATCTGTAACCCAGTCAGCTGCCAAGTCAGCCACTAAGCCAGCCACCAAGTCTGCCAGTGCAATCAGCATCCGCCAGTACTGGGCTGGTCACCAGCGCTAAGGCAGGAATGTCGAGGGTCAAAGTTGCCCTTGGATGCAGGAGCTCTGTCTTCTTTGAGCCTTGACGAGTCTAGGATTCCTGTGAAGCAACATGTCAAGAAGAAGAGCAACTCTGAAGGTATTCTGAAGAAACAAGGTCAGTAGCCCTTGAAAATCTGATTCCCTTTCTTTCCCTGAACACGAAGCTCACAAACCTAAAATACCCTCTTACCTTGATTCCCGTCGTCTCATGTTCCTGTCTCCCCCAGTCGATGATACATCTTTAAGTATTTGTATGTAATGCATGCATTTCTATCTATATCTGAGGGTTCCCAAGATTTTGGAAGATTCCTGTGGCAGCTTATGTCATACCACCCCCAAATTTTCCAATCCTGGGTGGAAACACTACCATTTCTTTCATCATGAATGCTACCTCTAAGGCCTCTGTTGAAAAGATGGGCTTTTATCTCCCCTGACCTGAGGTTCATGGGAGGTAAGCCAGTCTACCCAAGCTTTCTGTTTTTGAAAGATCCACTGTGGACTCTGCGCAAATATCACTGCAAAAAAATCCCAAACCCTTTGATCCTGTCTCCACCCTCTTCCACATTTCAGTTTGTAAGTCATCTCTGTCCACTGCTTGGGGGATGCACTGAGGCCTCAGTGTGCTGGCTGCAGCAGAACACAGCTGTCTTTCCTTGGTTCCTCTTTCCTGCACATTGAGTCCCTGGTCTACTCCTAAACATCTTGCCCCAAAAGGTGATCCTGATCTCTTCCCCACCCCCCCAATGATTTATTAATCTCCAGACTGTCTAAAATTTCCTCTACTTCAGTTAGACCCACATTCTTGCCACTCTCTTGAATTTGGGCTTCTTCATTTTTCTATAAGTGAGCCTCTATCAATGTCCCATTTTTGACTCTGGTCAAGTGTGAAGCCTTGCATTGGCACTTCCACTTCAGTGGCAGCTCCAGCTTCCATGGGGCTTGCTAGCTGTTGCCCAGAGATCTCTGTAGATGTAGCAAACCCTGCAGCCTAAGTCCTGAGATGTGTTGAAGCCTCTCTCCTGAGACCCAGGGGCCCACCTGTTTGGAGAAGTCCATTTAAAAATCCTCAGGAGCCAAGGTAGTATTTTTATGGAGCATGCCCCGAGCTGCTGGAGTGCCACCTTTAGAAGGGGTTTCTTTGGCAATTTAACTTACCATTGCTGGGGTCTGCCCCAGAAGATCCAGCAGTCCCTCCAGTTGCAACTGTCCCCTGATGACCAGCAGCCTCTGTCCCAGGGCAGCACACTGACCAGTATGAGAGTCCCCTAGCCTGCAGACCTGGAGACCTGAGGGGACAGTGACCTCTTCTGATCTGAGGTGGCCAGCAGGGCCAGCCCATACTTGCTTGTCCAGGCCATGGTGATGTGGTAGAGCCATCTTGACAAAAGATGTGAGAAAATCTGCTAGGGGATTGTCCCTGCCCACATCTGTGGGAACATCTGCAGTGGTTGGAACCTAAATCACTGGGTCCACAGCATTGCAGGGGTCCTGGAAGCAGCTCAGTTCCCCGCACCCCAGAAAATAAGCCTCTAGACACAGAGGCAGCAGTCAGTCCCTACACGGATCAGGAAGTGATACCCTGAATACTGTCAGGCCTGATACCAGCAGCAGTAAGCCTCACCAGATGCTGTTACCAATCACTTGTTTAGATAACTCCCTGCACCAGCAAGGAGAATAGGGACACAGGAAAACCCAAAGCTTCAGAGAGCCACAGAGAAGGGGTGCAGTGCCAAATCTCTCTCCATCCAAAGAGACCATTTGCTCTGCCAGGGTTCTAGTAGGGACAATTTTAAGTTGAACTCCCAAGAGCCCCTGACTTCTCAAATGTATCTCCAGGATCTTTCTCAGGTAAAATTTTAGTTTGGCCTGGATGGTTGCCTTGAGTGAGTAGGGACTAGCAAAGCTCTGTCTGGATCTGTAGACCTACCATTTCCAAACTTTCAGCTTAGTGCCCCTTGTCCACACCTTCACCAGCATCTCTTTTACCTTAAGTTCCTAGAGCATCCTCCAAGATTCCTTGGGACCAAACGACTAGGTGAAAACGATCTCTAAGGCTTTAAGACCAAGGTGAATGACCTCACTCACACAAGGATTCCTGTGAATGCCGTGTCTGGAAGTGTTCAGGGCTTAAAAGGCCAGAACTTACAGGACCAATTTGCTGTTCCACAGTTTGCATTTAAAGGACCCACATATTTTTCAGATCCAAATTTTGCAGGGCCAAAATTTATAGGGCCACCCTTTCTAGGGGCAAGAGCTGCAGGGTCTGGTAAAGACAGCTCATACTCACAAGAGCTCTATCCTTCCAGAAGCTGTAGAAGCTGACCGGGGAAATAAGCTGAAGCATTTTACACACTGGATTAACCCTGACATGAAAGGTCAAGGGCATAAGGAATGCATTCTCCGCTGTAAGGATGAGAAAGCAGCCAAAAGCAAGACAAAAAAGGCTGAGAAGAGTCCACCTCCCACCAAACGCCTCATGAAGGGAGCTAAGTTGGAGAAGGAGGAGGGCTTCTTTGATGCACTCCAGTGCCTGGACAGTGAGTTCCAGCGACAGTCCGTGCAGTCTGGCCAGTCCTGTTTCCTGCCCCTCTCCAGTGGCAGCTCCAAGTGCAGTCCTCTGCCGACTTGTGCCACTCAGCCCGAAAATCCATCCCATGTCTCAATTTGCACCTCAGCAGAAGGCACTTGTCTACCCCAGGAGAGTACCCAGTCTGGGAAGAAGGAGCTCAGAGGTTCCCAGAGCTCTGCATCCTCCTGAAAATGCTGTCATCATCATTTCCATTAATATTCTGGTGAGGCAGGACCCTCTCCAAATAAACTCTCTACCTCTAAGCAAAGAACCACCTGTATGTGCCTCCTTGCTTTCAGTGTGGTATGTGGTGGAGAGAGTAGAGGAGTTAGATCATACACCCCATGTAGTATAGGAGCTTAACCTCATTTCACAGGTAGGAAAGCCTTCCACTTGACTCTTCCAGCTCCACCTTGGACTGTGGATAGAGGGACCTGAGCACAGAAGGAAGACCCGTATCTAAGGTACACTGGAGGTAAAGATCATGCTTGACTTCTGTCCTGGCTTCCCTGCTGACTTTGAGCCCCAGAGGAGCAAATTGTGGATGATGATAGTACAAGAAGTGATAGCTAGGAATCCAGTGCATTTTCCGCACNCTTACTTGGGTTTCTCTTACCTTGGGCGTGGGGTATCTCTTCATGGCTGCTCCAGCAAAGCACAGCCACTGAACCTTACCTTGGATGAGAGGTATCTCCTTACCGCCACCGTTCCTGACCTTCAACATAGGATAGCTCCTCTAGGCCCTCCTTTCCGCATAGTTCATTGATAACTACTATATATTCCCACAATCTGCAGGGAAGACTTTTAGAGGAGTGTTGCAGTGCTTCTTCTTTGAGGAGGTGCTTTGAGTTTATCAAAAGCACATAGCTAATATGACAGATGTCAGAAGCAAACTATAGAATCTCCTCTCTCTGCACCTTGTTGTTATGGATTGGATTTTTTTTTTTTTTTTTTTTTTAGAGGTAACCTGTCTGGGAGCTTGCTATAGCTCTCTTGCCTCTTTGACACTCATTGCCTTTCAGTTGCATGGAATAAATGCCTCCTAGATGAAAATCAGTTGATGATTATGTCCCCAAAGAGCCACAATAAAAATGACTTTGAGAATCATCTTACATTCAACAATTAAAATATTTGAGCACTTACTGCATGCCAGAAACTATGTCAGACACAGCAGTCACCTCAACACAGGCCTCACCTCCATGGAGATCATTATCTTATGCGGTAGACAGTCTCACATGCCCAAATTGTCTAATCAGAACTGTATATACTTGGATATCCAGTATTTATTTCAGAAATGAACTGATTCCTTGTACCACCACCACCACCCAATCACACACACCAGACCTGCTCCCACATCAGTTAATGGCACCTTTCTCTTGCTAGTTGTTCAGGCCAAAATATTGGTGCCATCCTTGACTTTTGCTTCTAAAAAGTCTGCTTTTGGTCTATCAATAAATCCTGCTGTTTCTACCTTCAAAATTCAGAAAACAATTCTTTCTTGTCTCCTCTGCTGCTACCAATACCAATAGTTTCATAATCTGTTTCTTCCTGAAACCATCTTCCAGCAGTCTATTCTCCACACAGTGCACATGGAGGGCCCTGGCTGGAGAAAGAGAGAGAGAAATGGAGAGAGATGTATAACGATGGGACCAGATGAGGTTACTAAAGGAATGAGTATAAATGAAGGAGAGGTCTAAAGACTGGGCTCTGGGATATTCCAGTGTTAGGAAACTGGGAAGAAAAAGAGGAACAAGTAAACAGAGGAAACTGAAAGCAGAAGCCAGGGAGGAAGGAGGAGATCTGGAAGAGTGTGGCGTACTGGCATATTCCAAGGAGAAAGTGATCAACTGCAATAAAAGTTGTGAATTGGGCAAGTAAGATGAGGATGCAGAGTTCCCATTAGATATAGCAACACTAATGGCCTTGAGAAAAACATACTCACCTGTGATGGACGTGAAGGCATGACTGGAATAGATTCAAGAGCAAATGAAACGAGAATATTGGAGGTGAAGGCATGACTGGAATGGATTCAAGAGTGAATGAAACGAGAGTAATCAGTTTTTTCAAAGAGGTTTGTTCCACGGAGGTGCAGACAAATGGGGAGAGGGCTGTGGATAAAACCCAGAGAGTGTTTTTATTTTTTAAAAATGAGAGACATAACATGTTGGATGTTGAGAGAAAGGGTGAAATCAAGGAGAGATAAACTGTTGATGCGGGGAAAACTGCCAGAGCCATGAGGTGGTGTAGAGGTGAGGAGTTGGCAGTGAATGTTCAAGTCCAGGAGATGATCTTGGAGAAAAGAGAGACTTTGCTGCTGGTGATTAGTAGAAAGAAGGAGGCATTGAGGTGAGACTTTGTGTATTAAGAGGAGAAAGGTTGCTGTCACATGTAATGGAGTTTGGGCAACGACTCAAAAAGCTAAGTGAGGAGCTGGAAAGGTACCGTGGCTGGAGGTAGAAGGAGTAGTATGGAGAGCCAAAGCTGAAGTAGCATAGAGGCGAATTCTGGAAGTTACCACAGCAAGTTTCTGTTAGGGCCTAAGGATTTGGTGGTCAACTGAGGGCCAGGTGGGTATGGAAAATGTTCAGGCCAAAATATTGGTGCCATCCTTGACTTTTGCTTCTAAAAAGTCTGCTTTTGGTCTATCAATAAATCCTGCTGTTTCTACCTTCAAAATTCAAAAAACAATTCCTTCTTGTCTCCTCTGCTGCTACCAATACCAATAATTTCATAATCTGCTTCTTCCTGAAACCATACTCCAGCAGTCTATTCTCCACACAGTGCACATGGAGGGCCCTGGCTGGAGAAAGAGAGAGAAAAACGGAGAGAGATGTATAACGATGGGACCAGATGAGGTCACTAAAGGAATGAGTATAAATGAAGGAGACGTCTAAAGACTCGGCTCTGGGATATTCCAGTGTTAGGAAACTGGGAAGAAAAAGAGGAACAAGTAAACAGAGGAAACTGAAAGCAGAAGCCAGGGAGGAAGGAGGAGATCTGGAAGAGTGTGGCGTACTGGCATATTCCAAGGAGAAAGTGATCAACTGCAATAAAAGTTGTGAATTGGGCAAGTAAGATGAGGATGCAGAGTTCCCATTAGATATAGCAACACTAATGGCCTTGAGAAAAACATACTCACCTGTGATGGAGGTGAAGGCATGACTGGAATGGATTCAAGAGCGAATGAAACTAGAGTAATCAGTTCGTTCAAAGAGGTTTGTTCCACGGAGGTGCAGACAAATGGGGAGAAGGCTGTAGATAAACCCGAGTGTTTTTATTTTTTAAAAATGAGAGACATAACATGTTGGATGTTGAGAGAAAGGGTGAAATCAAGGAGAGAGAAACTGATGATGCGGGGAAAACTGCTGGAGCCATGAGGTGGTGTAGATGTGAGGAGTTGGCAGTGAATGTCCAAGTCCAGGAGATGATCTTGGAGAAAAGAGACACTTTGCTGCTTCTGGTTAGTAGAGAGAAGGAAGCATTGAGGTGAGACTTTGTGTATTAAGAGGAGAAAGGTTGCTGTCACATGTAATGGGAGTTTGGGCAACGACTCAAAAGGCTAAGTGAGGAGCTGGAAAGGTAGTGTGGCTGGGGGTGGAAGGAGTGGTATGGAGAGCCAAAGCTGAAGTAGCGTAGAGGCGGATTCTGGAAGTTACCACAGCAAGTTTCTGTTAGGGCCTAAGGATTTGGTGGTCAACTGAGGGCCAGGGGGTATGGAAAGGTGGTGGTGGTTGAACATATTCTTGGAACATGAGCACTAAGGAAAGATCACAGAGAAACTCTAGACGCCCAGAACATGAGGAAAAGGATGGACCTAGGGACACAGGAAGGAGGCAGGTGTGGTATCCTAGTGTTCAGGGACCAGGGAGTTTCGGGGGCTGGAGGAGGGAAATAGGAAGCAGAGAAAGGCTGCCCTGAGCGGATGGGAGTGCTCTGTTCTGGACACTTCATTTCTCTCAGAGGGTGGCACCTCTGCATTCCCACCTTCTGACCTACCAGAGGGGAGAGTAAGGGCAGAAAGGGCTGTGGCCTCCTCGTAGTGTGGTATGGGGGATGTGGGATGCCCTGTCTCACAGATTCTGAAGGAAATTCAGGATGGCTCACATACCACAACCAGCAGTGGTGGCGGGAGTCTCCTCTGATAGGACCCAGTACTTAGCACAGTGTGTCCACTGCCCACAGAATGCAGAAAAGGCAGGATGGGAAGAAGCATGAATGTATCCCTCCTCTGAATGGTGACTCTGTGCCTAAAGGAGTGGCAGCCCAGCCCCTATTGTGGCCCCCAGGGCGAGGAGGCACAAGGCTCAGGCTGGCTGAACCGCATCTTCCAGAGTTTTCCTAAAGCATCCCCAAAGGTCATAAGAGGTCTTGTGACAGGCAGATCCTCCCTTCCTGGTGGGAGTTGGGCTGAGAGCCATGTAGGAAGATGCCCAGGAGAAGGAATGTGACTCAGAAAGGTCAGGTGGGAAGCCAAGGTTAATGTGCACACTTTCTGGCTGAGGTGGAGCAGGTCCTCCCCTTGGTGCCCTGCAGGCTTCCACGTGCCTCAGCAGATTCGTGTTATGGGTATTTCAGACAACTGACCATCATGACTGAGTGTCTCTTGTACCTGCTCATTTCATCCTAGCAGGAAGGTTGTTGCTGATCTCCAGAGTGAATGTTTGAGGCTTCCTCTTGTTCTTGCTCAGTCCTGTCATGCCAGCCTCTTGCCAGCAGGGGACCAGGACTCCCGAACAGGAACTGAAACTCCCTGCCCTGCTCAAATTCCCAGTCTCTTGGAGACACTCAGACTCAAGGGCTTAGTTATGTCTGTTCATCCACACAATTTCTAGTCCCTCTCCTCTGTGAGTCTTTGAGTAAATATCCCTGCCCCTAAATTCCTACATCCTCTGAATCATCCTCCTTCCATGGCCTCATCTCAATCCTTGACTAACTTTACCATCGCCACTGTGTCCAGGCTCAATTCCTGCAAAGATAATAATGTATGGACATGGTAGTGGAAAAAAGCATGTTACAAAAATATCCATGCTGTAGTCTCATATAAAAATATGAATAGACTTAAAGAGCTGTTTTAGGTTTTCAGAATATTAAGCAGTATATTGCAACCTTGCTTATTTAACCTCTATGCAGAGTACATCATGAGAAATGCTGGGCTGGAAGAAGCACAAGCTGGAATCAAGATTGCCGGAAGAAATATCAATAACCTCAGATATGCAGATGACACCACACTTATGGCAGAAAGTGAAGAGGAACTAAAATGCCTCTTGATGAAATTGAAAGTGAATAGTGAAAAAGTTGGCTGAAAGCTGAACATTCAGAAAATGAAGGTCATGGCATCTGGTCCCATCACTTCATGGGAAACAGATGGGAAACAGTGGAAACAGTGTCAGCCTATTTTTCTGGGCTCCAAAATCACTGCAGATGGTGACTGCAGCCATGAAATTAAAAGATGCTTACTCCTTGGAAGAAAAGTTATGCCCGACCTAGATAACATATTGAAAAGCAGAGACATTACTTTGTCAACAATGGTCCAATATAGTCAACATAGTCAAAGCTATGGTTTTTCCAGTGGTCATGTATGGATGTGAGCATTGGATTGTAAAGAAAGCTGAGCACCAAAAAATTGATGCTTTTGAACTGTGATGTTGGAGAAGACTTGAGAGTCCCTTGAACTGCAAGGAGATCCAACCAGTCCATTCTAATGGAGATCAGCCCTTGGATTTCTTTGGAGGGAATGATGCTGAAGCTGAAACCCAGTACTTTGGCCACCTCATGTGAAGAGTTGACTCATTCGAAAGGCTCTGATGCTGGGAGGGATTGGGGGCAGGAGGAGAAGGGGACAACAGAGGATGAGATGACTGGATGGCATCACCAAGTCGAGGGAGTCTGAATGAACTCTTGGAGTTGGTGATGGACAGGGAGGCTTGGCGTGCTGTGATTCATGGGGTCGCAAAGAGTCAGACACGACTGTGTGACTGAATGGAACTGAACTGAAGCAGAATGTAGAGAGTTCTCATATATTATACCTCCTCATCCTTGGTCACATATGCAGTTTCCTCTATTGCTAACATCTTTTATTTAGCAGTGTACATTTGTTAAAATTGATAAGACAATACTGATAGATCTTATTATAAACTAACATTCATAGTTTATGCTAGAGTTCACTCTTTGTGTTATACCTGATATGGGTTTTGACTAATGTATAGTGACATATATTCACCATTACAGTATCAGAAGAGTTTCATTGCCCTAAAAATTCCATTTGTTCCACCTATTCATCCCTTTCTCCCTTCCTGCCAAACCCAGGCAACCATTGATCTTTTTTTTTTAAATTAAAAAATTTCTTGGTTTAACTGAGTTGGTTTTTAGTTGCTGTGTACAAGATCTTCGTTGCAACATGTAGGATCTCTTGTTGAGTTGGCATGCGGGCTGTCTAGTTGTGGCACACAGGCTCAGCAGTTGTAGCATGCAGGCCTAGTGGCCCTGTGGCATGTGGGATCTTAGTCCCCCAGAGATGGAACCTCTGTCCCTTGCATTGCAAAGTGAACTCTCAACTGTTGTATTACCAAGGAGGTGCCTTGAACTTTTTATTTTATTTTATATTGGAGTATAGTTGATTAACAATATTCTGTTAGTTTCAGGTATACAGCAAAGTGATTCTGTTATAAATGTATCTATTCTTTTTCAAATTTCTTTCCCATTTAGATTATTACAGATTATTGAGGTGAGTTCCCTGTGCTATGCAGTAGGTCCTTATTGGTTACTTATTTTAAATTAGCATGTCAACCCCACTCCCAATTGATCCCTCGCCTCCTTTCACCCCAAGAACCATGAGTTTGTTCTGTAAGTCTATGAGTGTGTTTCTGTTTTGTAGATAAGGTCATTTGTCTGTGTGTGTATATAGATAGATAAATAGATAGATAGATTCTGCATGTAAGTGATATCATATGATATTTGTCTTTCTCTATCTGACTGACTTTGCTTAGAATTGTAATCTCTAAGTTCATCCATGTTACTGAAAATGGTATTATTACTTTCTGTTTAATGGATGAGTAATATTCTTTTATATGTATGTATTTTCAGTTCAGTTCAGTCGCTCAGTCGTGTCCGACTCTTTGCTACCCCATGAACTGCAGCACACCAGGCCTCCCTGTCCGTCACCAACTCCCGTAGTGCACCCTAACCCATGTACATTGAGTCGGTGATGCCATCCAACCGTCTCATCCTCTGTCGTCCCCTTACCCTCCTGCCTTCAATTTTACCCAGCATCAGAGTCTTTTCAAATGAGTCAGCTCTTTGCATCAGGTGGCCAAAGTATTGGAGTTTCAGCTTCAACATCAGTCCTTTCAATGAACACCCAGGACTGATCTCCTTTAGGATGGACTGGTTGGATCTCCTTGCAGTCCAGGGGACCCTCAAGAGTCTTCTCCAACACCACAGTTCAAAAGCCTCAATTCTTTGGTGCTCAGCTTTCTTTATAGTCCAACACTCACATCCATACATGACTACTGGTAAAACTATAGCCTTGACTAGACGGACCTTTGTTGACAAAGTAATATCTCTGCTTTTTAATATGCTATGTAGGTTGGTTATAACTTTCCTTCCAAGGAGTAAGCGTTTTTTAATTTCATGGCTGAAATCACCATATCCAGTGATTTTGGAGCCCAGAAAAGTAAAGTCAGCAACTCTTTACATTGATTCCCCATCTATTTGCCATGAAGTGATGGAACCGGATGCCATGATCTTAGCTTTCTGAATGTTGAGCTTTAAGCCAACTTTTTCACTCCTGTCCTTCACTTCATCAAGAGGCTCTTTAGTTCTTCCTCACTTTCTGCCATAAGGGTGGTGTCATCTGCATATCTCAGGTGATTGATATTTCTCCTAGCAATCTTGATTCCAGCCTGTGCTTCCTCCAGCTCAGCGTTTGTCACGATGTACTCTGCATAGAAGTTAAATAAGCAGGGTGACAATATACAGCCTTGACGTACTCCTTTTCCTATTTGGAATCAGCCTGTTGTTCCATGTCCAGTTCTAACTGTTGCTTCCTGTCCTGCATACAGGTTTCTCCAGAGGCAGGTCAGGTGGTCTGGTATGACCACGTCTTTCAGAATTTTCCACAGTTTATTGTGATCCACACAGTCAAAGGATTTGGCATAGTCAATAAAGCAGAAATAGATGTTTTTCTGAGACTCTCTTGCTTTTTCCATGATCCAGCAGATGCAGAGTCTGAGTGAACTCCGGGAGTTGTGATGGACAGGGAGGCCTGACGTGCTGCGATTCATGGGGTCGCAAAGAGTTGGACACGACTGAGCGACTGAACGGAATCTAACAGAACAGCAGATGTCGGCAATTTGATCTCTGGTTCCTCTGCCTTTTCTAAAACCAGCTTGAACATCTGGACGTTCACAGTTCACGTATTGCTGAAGCCTGGCTTGGAGAATTTTGAGCATTACCTTACCAGCATGTGAGATGAGTGCAGTTGTGTTGTAGCTTGAGCATTCTTTGGCATTTCCTTTCTTTGGGATTGGAATGAGCACGGACCGTGAGCATTCTTTGGCATTGCTTTTCTTTTGGATTGGAATGAAAACGGCCACTTCTGAATTTTCCAAATTTGCTGACATATTGAGTGCAGCACTTTCACAGCATCATCTTTCAGGATTTGAAATAGCTCAACTGGAATTCCATCACCTCCACTAGCTTTGTTTGCAGTGATGCTTCCTAAGGATCACCTGACTTCACATTCCAGGATGTCTGGCTCTAGGTGAGTGATCACACCATCATGATTTCTGGGTTTTGAAGGTCTTTTTTGTATAGTTCTGATATTCTTGCCACTTCTTCTTAATATCTTCCGCTTCTGTTAGGTTCCTACCATTTCTGTCCTTTACTGAGCCCATCTTTGCATGAAATGTTCCCTTTGTGCATCTAATTCTCTTGAAGAGATCTTCAGTCTTTCCCATCTGTTGTTTTCCTCTATTTCTTTGCATTGATCGCTGAGGAAGGCTTCTTATCTCTCCTTGCTATTCTTAGGAACTCTGCATTCAAATGGGTATATCTTTCCTTTTCTCCTTTGCTTTTCACTTCTCTTCTTTTCACAGCTATTTGTAAGACATCCTCAGACAGCCATTTTGCTTTTTTGCATCTCTTTTTCTTAGAGATGGTCTTGATTCCTGTCTCCTGTACAATGTCACGAACCTCCATCCATAGTTCATCAGGCACTCTGTCTATCAGATCTAGTCTCTTAAATCTATTTCTCACTTTGACTGTATAGTCATAAGGGATTTGATTTAGGTTATACCTGAATGGTCTAGTGGTTTCCCCCACTTTCTTTGATTTCAGTCTGAATTTTGCAATAAGTAGTTCATGTCTGAGCCATAGTCAGCTCCTGGTCTTGTTTTTGCTGACTGTATAGAGCTTCTCCATCTTTGGCTGCAGAGAATCAATCTGATTTTGGTGTTGACCATCTAGTGATGTCCATGTCTGTATGTAGCACATCTTTATCCATCTATCAGTGGATGTATTGGCTATTGTATTGGCTATGTTACACAGCAATGCAGTAAATGTTGGGTTGCATGTATTCTTTCAAATTATGTTTTTCTCTGGATATATTTTCAAGAGTGGGATTGCTAGATCATATGGTCACTCTAATTTTAGTCTGTTAAGAAACATCAATTCTGTTCTCCATAGTGGCTATACCAGTTTACATTCCTGCCCACAGTGTAGGAGGGCACCCTTTGCCCCATGCCCTCTGCAGCATTTATTGTTTGTAGACTTTTTGATGATGGCCATTTTGGCTGGTGTGAGGTGATATTTCACTGTAGTTTTGATTTGTATTTTTCTAATATTAGTGATGTTGAGTACCTTTTCATTTGTCTTCTTCTAGAAATGTCTTTTGAGGTCTTCTGCCCATCTTTTGATTGAGTTGTTTTGTTGATATTGAGTTGCATGAGCTGTTTGTAACTTTTGGAGATTAATTCCATGTCTGTTGCATCATGAATATTTTCTCCTATTCTGTGAGTGGTCTTTCATTTGCTTATGGTTTCCTTTGCTGTGCAAATACTTTTGAGTTTAAGTCCCATTTGTTAATATTTTTTTGTTTCTAGCTTTTTTGCTTAGCATAGTGCATTCAAAGTTCATCCCTGTTGAAACAAGTGTTAGAATTCAGTTACTTTTTATGGTTAAATAATAGTCCATTGTATGTATGTATTGCATTTTTTTATCTGTTTATAGATTGATGGATGTTTGGGTTGGCTCCACCTTTTTGTTATTGCAAAATTGCTGAGATTGAAAGTTGATGAGCAGGTATCTGTTTGGGCCACTGTTTTTGATTCCTTTGGGTATATACCTAAGCATGGAATTGCTGGATTATATGGTAATTCTATATTTAACTTTCAGAGAAACTACCACCAAATTGTTTTCCACAGAAAATTCACCATTTTGCATCCCCACCAGCAATATACAAGGGTTCTGGTTTTTCCACATCATCACCAACATGTGTTTCCTTAAAAAAAAAAAAATCATTGTCATGGATTTGGAATGGTATCTCATTGTGACTTTGATTTGCATTCCTCTAATGGAAAAGGTCAGTTTTCATTCCAATCCCAAAGAAAGGCAATGCCAAAGAATGCTCAAACTACCGCACGATTGCACTCATCTCACATGCTAGTAAAGTAATCCTCAAAATTCTCTAAGCCAGGCTTCAGCAATACGTGAACCATGAACTTCCAGATGTTCAAGCTGGTTTTAGAAAAGGCAGAGGAACCAGAGATCAAATTGCCAACATTCACTGGATCATGGAAAAAGCAAGAGAGTTCCAGAAAAACATCTATTTCTGCTTTATTGACTATGCCAAAGCCTTTGACTGTGGGATCACAATAAACTGTGGAAAATTCTGAAAGAGGTGGTCATACCAGACCACCTGACCTGCCTCTGGAGAAACCTGTATGCAGGCCAGGAAGCAACAGTTAGAACTGGACATGGAACAACAGCTGCTGCTGCTGCTGCTGCTAAGTCACTTCAGTCGTGTCTGACTCCGTGCGACCCCATAGATGGCAGCCCACCAGGCTCTGCTGTCCCCGGGATTCTCCAGGCAAGAACACTGGAGTGGGTTGCCGTTTCCTTCTCCATTGCATGAAAGTGAAAAGTGAAAGTGAAGTTGCTCAGTCCTGTCTGACTCTTAGCGACCCCATGGACTGCAACAACAGACTGGTTCCAAATAGGAAAAGGAGTACGTCAAAGCTGTATATTGTCACCCTGCTTATTTAACTTACATGCAGAGTACATCATGAAAAATGCTGGACTGGAAGAAGCACAAGCTGGAATCAAGATTGCCGGGAGAAATATCAATAACCTCAGATATGCAGATGACACCACCCTTATGGCAGAAAATGAAGAGGAACTAAAAAGCCTCTTGTTGAAAGTGAAAGTGGAGAGTGAAAAAGTTGGCTTAAAGCTCAACATTTATTCTTGACTTCCTACTTTTGCATTCCAGGAGCCTGATAGGCTACAGTCCATGGGGTCGCAAAGAGTCGAACACAACTGAGCGACTTCAGACAGACAGATAATGAAAAGGACATCTTTTTTGGGTGTCAGTTCTAATAGGCCTTGTAGGTCTACATAGAACTGTTCACGTTCAGCTTCTTCAGTGTTACTGCCTGGGGCATAGGCTTGGATTACTGTGATATTAAACGGTTTGCCTTGGAAATGAACAGAGATCATTCTGTCATTTTGTTGTTCTTTCACTTAGCAATGTATATTTCCTCCGTGTCTTAAATGGATTGATAGCTCATTTCTTTTTTAATGCTGAGTAATACTCTATTGTAACTTCAGACAGACAGATAATGAAAAGGACATCTTTTTTGGGTGTCAGTTCTAATAGGCCTTGTAGGTCTACATAGAACTGTTCACGTTCAGCTTCTTCAGTGTTACTGCCTGGGGCATAGGCTTGGATTACTGTGATATTAAACGGTTTGCCTTGGAAATGAACAGAGATCATTCTGTCATTTTGTTGTTCTTTCACTTAGCAATGTATATTTCCTCCGTGTCTTAAATGGATTGATAGCTCATTTCTTTTTTAATGCTGAGTAATACTCTATTGTATAGATTTACCACAGTTTGATTATTCATTCAGCTATTGGAGGATATATTGGCTGTATATATTTATGTTTTTCATCTTTTCAGTGATCTGTACTTTGTAATTTTCCTACATTACAAATTAATTATATTCTTTATATAATTTTTTAAAATCTCAGGGTTGGCCACATGATGGCTTCTTTTAGTTGTACATATAACATTCTGTGACTCAGAAGACATTGCTTTATTGCCCTGGGTTCAGTTTCCATGTCTAGAAATGAGTATTGGAACAGAGAGTTACCAAGTTCCGTGTCTGTCATAAACATCTAGAATGATCATGTTTATTTTAAAATTCATTTAAAAGTCCGTGGACCTAATTGCAGCATCCATTGATAGGGCATTAGCCATGAGGCAGTGGAGGAGTATGAGTGTATGTGTAAATGTTTTATAGACTTCATGTAGGAATTTCTTGAAGTGAAAGGCTGGACCTNCAGAGGAACCAGAGATCAAATTGCCAACATCTGCTGGATGATGGAAAAAGCAAGAGAGTTCCAGAAAAACATCTATTTCTGCTTTATTGACTATGCCAAAACCTTTGACTAGATCACAATAAATTGGAAAATTCTGAAAGAGGGGGCCATACCAGACCACCTGACCTGCCTCTTGAGAAACCTGTATGCAGGCCACGAAGCAACAGTTAGAACTGGACATGGAACAACAGACAGGTTCCAAATAGGAAAAGGAGTACATCAAGGCTGTGTACTGTCACCCTGCTTATTTAACTTATTTGCAGAGTACATCATGAGAAATGCTGGGCTGGAAGAAGCACAAGCTGGAATCCAGAGTGCAGGGAGAAATATCAATAACCTCAGATATGCAGATGACACCACCCTTATGGCAGAAATTGAAGAGGAACTCTTCCCCTCTCCCTATGTCCATAAGCCTATTCTCTATGTCTTTTCTCCATTGCTGTCCTATAAATTCTTCAGTACCATTTTTCTAGATTCTCTATATATGGATTAGAATATGATTTTTATCTTTCTGTTTCTGACTTCAGTTTAGTTCAGTTCAGTCGCTCAGTTGTGTCTGACTCCTTGCGACCTCATGAATCGCAGTATGCCAGGCCTCCCTGTCCATCACCAATTCCCAGAGTTCACTCAGACCCGCGTCCATTGAGTCCGTGATGCTATCCAGCCATCTAATCCTCGGTCGTCCCCTTCTTCTCCTGCCCCCAATCCCTCCCAGCATCAGAGTCTTTTCCAATGAGTCAACTCTTCGCATGAGCTGGCCAGAGTATTGGAACTTCAGTTTTAGCATCATTCCTTCCAAAGAAATCCCAAGGTTGATCTCCTTCAGAATGGACTGGTTGGACCTTGCTGTCCAAGGGACTCTCAAGAGTCTTCTCCAACACCACAGTTCAAAAGCATCAATTCTTCAGCACTCAGCCTTCTCTGACGGTCCAACTCTCACATCCATACATGACCATAGGAAAAACCATAGCCTTGACTAGACGGACCTTAGTTGGCAA
>SJXQ01006278.1:0-32278 GCA_006408695.1 Aepyceros melampus | reverse complement strand
TCTTGTCTTTGTTGACTGTATAGAGCTTCTCCATCTTTGGCTGGAAAGAATATAATCAATCTGATTTCGGTGTTGACCATCTGGTGATGTCCATGTGTAGAGTCTTCTCTTGTGTTGTTGGAAGAGAGTGTTTGCTATGACCAGTGCATTTTCTTGGCAAAACTCTATTAGTCTTTGCCCTGCTTCATTCCGCATTCCAAGGCCAAATTTGCCTATTACTCCAGGTGTTTCTTGACTTCCTACTTTTGCATTCAAGTCCCCTGTAATGTAAAGGACATCTTTTTTGGGTATTAGTTCTAAAAGATCTCTCCATATAATAGGTTCTGGGTTCATCCACCTCATCTGAACTGACTTAAAGCATTGCTTTTTATGGCTGAGTAATATTCCATTGTGTATATGAACACAACTTTAGATAATTTATTTAAGGTATTTTTGCATAGGCTAAATCTTAAAAGAGAAGAGTTTCTACAATGGATAAAGGAAGAGTTATTCCAGAAGGAAGTTGAAGCACACACAAAACCAGGCATATAGATCAACAGGGACACTACTGTGACTCAGGATGAAACCAGACTGGATGCTGGTAGAAATAAGCAAGGAAATCTAGTTTCACACAGAATTATCAGCTCAAAGAATTGACTGAAAATAGTATGCTTAAAGTGATTAGAAGGAAATGTCCTTGGATTTTGGGAATTAAAAATAAATTTCCCAGAGAATTGCATTTTCTGAGGCCAGTGTGGTAGGCAGCCTCTGAGATGACTCCCATTGAGCCCTGCCTCCTGATACTCACAGCACTGTATGACCACCTCCTCTTCAGTACCTTGCTTTTGATAGTACATTATGGCAACATTGAGGGGTATCACCTTCCATGATTCAGTTACTTGTGTCTTGTTAGCCAACTCTCCATTGCCTTTTTGGTGTGTGTGTATACTTTTATGAAGTAAGCTGCCATGTTGGAGAGGCCCACCTGGCAAGGCACTGAAGGTGGCCCGTGACACCTAAGCAATGAGGAAAAGAAGCTCTCATTCCAGAAGAGCCTGAGGAACTGAATTATGCCACAACCACTGAATGAACTTGGAAGCAGATCTCCAGTGGAAACTTTGGATGAGACTGCATCCAAATCAAGGTGGGCTGACAACTTGATTTTGGCCATGAGGCAGAAGATCCAGGTATGTCTGGATTCTTGGCCCACAGATACCATGAGACAGTAAATATGTGCTATTGTAGCTCGCTAAGTGTTGTGGTGAGTTCAGTTCAGTTCAGTTCAGTCGCTCAGTCGTGTCCGACTCTTTGCGACCCCATGAATCGCAGCACGCCAGGCCTGCCTGTCCATCACCAGCTCCCAGAATTCACTCAGACTCACATCCATCGAGTCGGTGATGCCATCCAGCCATCTCATCCTCTGTCGTCCCCTTCTTCTCCTGCTCCCAATCCCTCCCAGCATCAGAGTCTTTTCCAATGAGTCAACTCTTCGCATGAGGTGGCCATAGTACTGGAGTTTCAGCTTTAGCATCATTCTTTCCAAAGAAATCCCAGGGCTGATCTCCTTCAGAATGTGGTGAGTCAAGCAATATTAATAGAGACAGGAAGTGGGGAAGCCCTGAAAATTCCGGGGCTCTCAGTGTCTTCACTGCAGTTATGATAGTGGCCTTGGGCACAGCATTCCGGTGCTTCACTAGTTTTCTGGTAAAGCGTGTGTTCAAATTCTTTCCTCTTTTTAAAATTGCACTGTTGCTTTCTTATTATTGAGTCTTGAGAGTTCTTTATATATTCTGGACATGAATCCTTTCTGAGATGTATGATATACAAATATTTTTACCCACAATGTGACTTACATTCTCGTTTTCTTAACAGTGTCTTTCAGAGGTACTTAAATGTTTGAGGAAGTACAGCTTACTTGTTTTGTCTTGTATAGATCATACCTCTGGAGTTATATCTAAGAAATCTTTGCCTTACTCATGTTTATGGATGTTCTATAAATTTTAACATTTAGAGTTTGCATTCAATTTGTGATCCATTTTTAATACTTTTTTTTTGTATATACTGTGAAGTAGGGATTGAAATTCATTTTCTTGGATATCTGATAACCAGTTATTCTAGCACCATTTGTTGATATATTGAATCTTCTGATCCATGGACAAAGTATATCTATTTTTTGAGTAATTTAAAAAGTTATCTTTGGAGTGTTTTAAAGATGCAGTGTATTATTATTATTCTTATATTTTTGCTAAGTTTATCCCTAACTAGTTCATGTTTTTATACTGTTTTCAATTTTTTAAAATTTAAATTTCAATTTGTTCATTATCAGTATACCAAAACACAACTGAATCTGTATATCTGCTTTATATCTTACAACCTTGCTAAATTCACTTATAGCTCTAATAGCACTTTTTTATTTTTTCAAATTCCACAGGATTTTCTGCATAGACAATCATATCATTTGTGAATAAAGTCAATTTTCCTTTCCAGTCTGGTTGGCTTTCCTTTCTTCCTCTAATGTCATAGCATTTGCTAGGACCTTCAGTACAATGTTTAATAGAAGTTGCAAAAGTAGATATCCTTGAATTGTTACTAATCTTAGAGGAGAGGCATCTAATCTCTCACCATTAAGGTATGACCTTAGCAGTGGGGTTTTCATAGATGCCTTTTGTCAGGTGAAGGAATTCCTCTCCTAGTTTGCTGAGATTTAAAAAATTTAGGAATGCATGTTGGATTTTGTCAAATGTTTTTTTCTACACTGTTGAAATGATATTTTCTTTTTTAGTTTGTTAATGTTATAAATTGAATCAATATGATGTTTTTCAAATGTTAAATCAACATTGTATTTCTGTGATAACCTCAGTTGGTCATGATGTATTATCCTTTTCATAAATTTTTGTTTTAATTTGCTAAACTTTTTCTTAAAAGTTTTGTATCTATGTGCATGAGTGATAGTAAACTGTACTTTAAAAAAATATCTTTCTGGTTTTGGCATCAAGATACTGCTGGCCTTATGGAACAATTTGGAAAGTGTTCCCTTCTTTAAAATTTTACAAAAGAGTTTGTAGAGAATTGTTATTGTTTCTTCCTTAAATGTTTGGTAGAAATAACTAGTAAAGACACTTGACCCTGGATTTTTCTTTGTGGGACGGTCTGACTAAAAATTCAATTTCCTTTATAGATATAAGGCTACTGGGGTTGTGTCTTTTTGTGTGAGCCTTGGTAGTTTGTGTTTTGCAAGGAATTTGTCATTGTCATCTAAGTTGTTGATTCATTGGCATAAAGCTGCTCATCATAGTCTCTTATTCTTTTATTATCTCTAGAGTTGCTGGTGATGTCATCTGTCTCATTCCCTGTATTGGTAATTTTGATCCTCTCTTTTTCCTGATTGCTTCCCTGATAGCTCAGTAGGTAAAGAATCCCTGCAATGCAGGAGATCCTGGTTCAGTTCCTGGATTGGGAAGATCACCTGGAGAAGGGATAGGCTACCCACTCCAGTATTCTTGGGCTTCCCTTGTGGCTCAGCTGGTAAAGAATCTGCCTGCAATGCAGGAGACCTGGGTTCAATCCCTGGGTTGGGAAGATCCCCTGGAGAAGGGAAAGGTTACCCACTCCAGTATTCTTGCCTAGAGAATTCCATGGACTGGTCAAAAAGAGTTGGACACAACTGAGCAACTTTCACTTCACTTTTCCTGATCAGTCTAGCTAGAATTTATTGATTTTATTGATAATCTCAAAGAAACAGCCTTTGAAATTCTCAATTTTCTCTATTGTTTTT
Organism: Aepyceros melampus; assembly: GCA_006408695.1. Classification (NCBI taxonomy): domain Eukaryota; kingdom Metazoa; phylum Chordata; class Mammalia; order Artiodactyla; family Bovidae; genus Aepyceros; species Aepyceros melampus. Next base: position 28,524 of record SJXQ01006278.1, on the reverse strand, counting down.
CTGTTTTCTATTTTACAGTTTCCCTTCTCATATTTATTATTTCCTTGTTTCTCCTTACTTTGAATTTTATTTGCTTTTTTTGTTTCTTAAGATGAAAGCTGAAATTGCTGATGAGTGTTTTCTTCTTTTAAATATACCTGATTAGTACTACATATTTCTCTCACCCTATGTCCCACAAATTTTATTCTAATTTCATTCAGAATATATTTCAAAAGTTTAAAGTACTTTTAGTATCCTTTTAAAACTTTTTCCTTTTACTGATTTATTTAGGAGTGTGTTATTTGGCCACCTGATGCAAAGAACTGACTCACTTGAAAAGACCCTGATGTTGGGAAAGATTGAAGGCAGGAGGAGAAGGGGACGACAGAGGATGAGATGGTTGGATGACATCACTGACTCAATGGACATGAGTTTGAGTAAACTCCAGGAGCTAGTGATGGACAGGGAGGTCTGACGTGCTGCAGTCCATGGGGTCACAGAGTCGGACACGACTGAGCAACTGAACTGAACTGAACTGATTTGGTTCCAAATATTTGATGATTTCCAGATGTATCTCTGTAATTGATTTCTAATTCCATTATGGTCAGAGGATATATTGTGTATAGTTGTGTTAGGGTTTGCTGTTTAACTCTTCAACTTTTAAACAAGTAACTTCAAGTGATACTATAACACTACATATGTAGTAGGAGACATTAGCAGTAGTATATTTCAGTTTCTCCCTTCTCTGCCTTTATGGTATTGTCATACATTTTGCTTATACATATATTTCAAAACACATAATATGTTGTTGTTATTTCTGTTCAGGTAGTCAATTATTTTCAGAGATATAAATAATAGGAAAAATATATGTTCACTCATGTTCTTACCATTCATAGTTCATTCCTTTCTGTGATTTTATTTCCAATTCATATAATTTTCCTTCTATCTAAATGATTTCCTTTAAAATTCTCTGTGGATTCCTGATGAAGGATTCTTTCAATTTTTGTATGTCTAGAGTCTTAAAGTTATTTAAAAATTTTATTGAACTATAATTCACATAGACATTAATTCACCCATTTCATGTTTACAGTTAAATGCTTTTCAATGTATTCAGAATTGTGTAACCATCACCATATCAATTTCAGAATTTTTTTTACTCCACTAAGAAACCCTGTATCTGCTTTCCCTCACTACTGCTAGGCTTAGGAAACTAATATACTATTTATGTATATTTGCCTTTCTGGACATTTTGTTGGTATATAAATAGAATAATAATACAATATGGGATATTTTGTGATTGGCTTCTTTCACTTAGTGTAATGTTTTTGTGGTTTATCCATATTATAGCATATATCAGTACTTTTTTTCTTTTAATTGCCAAATAATATTCCATTTTATGCATATGACATTTTATTAATCCATTCATCAACTGATAAACAGTTGGATTGTTTCCAGTTTTGCCTATTATGACTTTCAACTCAGTGACTAAACTCTCACTATTCTACACCTTTATCAAAAGCTCACTTCTCTTCCTAGCCAGACTGGAGTCCATGGACTAGTACTAACAATGGCCTTTCTCAGTTCAGCTCAGTTTAGTTGCTCAGTCATGTCTGACTCTTTGCGGCCCCGTGGACTGCAATACACCAGGCTTCCCTGTTCATCACCAACTCCCAGAGCTCACTCAAACTCATGTCCATTGAGTTGGTGATGCCATCCAACCACCTCATCCTCTGTTGTCCCCTTCTCCTCCCACCTTCAATCATTCCCAGCATCAGGGTCTTTTCCAATGAGTCAGTTCTATGCATCAGGTGGCCAAAATATTGGAGTTTCAGCTATAGCATCAGTCCTTCCAATGAATATTCAGGACTGGTTTCTTCTTGCATGGACTGGTTGGATCTCCTTGCTGTCCAAGGTACTCTCAAGAGTTTTCTCCAACACCACAGTTCAAAAGCATCAATTCTTTGGTGCTCAGGTTTCTTTATAGTCCAACTCTCATATCCACACATGACTACTGGGAAAACCAAAGCTTTGACTAGATGGATCTTTGTTGGCAAAGTAATATCTCTGCTTTTTAATATGCTGTTAGGTTGGTCATAGCTTTTCTTCCAAGGAGCAAGCATTTTAAAGTTTTTTGGCTGCAGTCATTATCTGCAGTGATTTGGGGGCCCAAAAAATAAAGTCTCTCATTGTTTCCATTATTTCCTTATCTACCATATTGCCCCTCTTTTTTGTGCATAATCCTTGCTTAGTGAAACTCACACCTTGGCTAACCTAAATTATCTGTTTAGTTCACACACCTACTGAACCTTATAGGAGAAATCATTTAACAGTGCTGACTGGATTCATTGCACTTGTTAACTATAAATCTCAAATGGTCACTTGTACTGACATTTTTTTCACTCCTAAGCCAGCCATTTCACACCCCATTGTCTTTTATAGTTGTGCCACCCTCCCTCTTAACACTCAGATGAGGAACAACTATGATTTTGTCTAGAAAATAAGTACAGTTGGAAAAGAAATGTTCTCTTTTTCCTACTGACTCAATGGTCCTGAGTCTGAGCAAACTCTAGGAGATGGTAAAGGACAGGGAAGCCTGGTGTGCTGCAGTCCATGGGGTCACAAAGAGGGGTCACAACTGAATGACTAAACAACAACATTTTCCCATAAAATTCTGCCAGTAGTTCTCCTTCTGTATTCTTTTCTCTGAACTAAACTGCCATTAAGTGTTCTCTCCCTCCTTCCATCATTTTCTTCATATCTAGATCACTCTTATCAACACACAAATGTATGCTAGACTACCAAAGTTAACATACACACTCTTATATACACACAACCTTGATCTTGTATTGTTTCTGTTTACCATACAAGTCTTTTGTTCTCCTTCACAGTAAAATTTCTTGAAAGCATTGTATATTTATATTCATTTGCTCTATTTTTTCACTTTCCATTGTTTGATGAACCTCCTCTAACCAGGTTTTTCACCCACAGCTCCGCTGAAATGGACCTTTGTCAGCGTCACAATGACTCATATCTCACTAAAGTCAATGGTCATTTTATATCTTCACTTTAGTAGACCTTCTGTTGGTGTTTGACACAGTTGACCATTCCTTTCTTGAAATACTTCTAGAAGAACACCACACTCTTCCTTTTCTTTAAACTCACCACCCATCCTTTCTGATTTCATTTGCTGTCTCTTCCTCCTCTACCAGATCCCAAGTGTCAAAGTAACCCTAGATTACTTCAACACTTCAATTACTGCTTAATTTTCTTTTCTTCTCTAATTTTATTTTTTATCTGGCCTCATATCTCAATTATATCTAGCTAATGACTGTCATCCTCAGAGGATGAGATGGTTAGATAGCATCACATACTCAGTGGACATGAATTTAAACAAACTCTGGGGGATAGTGGAGGACAGAGGAGCCTGTTGTGCTGCAGTCCATGGGATCGCGAAGAGTCGGACATGACTGAGCGACTTCCCTTTCACTTTTCACTTTCCTGCATTGGAGAAGGAAATGGCACCCCACTCCAGAACTCTTGCCTGGAAAATCCCATGGACAGAGGAGCCTGGTGGGCTGCAGTCCATGGGATTGCGAAGAGTCAGACATGACTGAGCGACTTCCCTTTCACTTTTCACTTTCCTGCATTGGAGAAGGAAATGGCAACCCACTCCAGTGTTCTTGCCTGGAGAATCCCAGGGACGGGGGAGCCTGGTGGGCTGTCGTCTCTGGGGTCGCACAGAGTCGGACATGACTGAAGCGACTTAGCAGCAGCAGCAGCAGCAGCAACATGGCAAAGACATAGAATTTAAAAGTGGAACTCGTGATATCATGGGATAGATAGTCTACATGCCCAGATTATCTAATCAACACATACACTTGAATGTCTAATATTCATCTCAAACTATAGAACAGTAAATTCTTGATTCCCTGTGCCCATCCATTATCTCATTACACGTATGAAACATGCTCCAATCACAGTATTCATAACATCAGTTAATGGCAACAGCATCTTTGCAGTTGTTCAGGACAAAAACATTGATGTCTTCCTTGACATCTTCCCCCTAACTGTCCGTATCCAGTCCACTCTGTTGTCTCTACCTTCTGAAATGGATTCATAACACAACCACTTCTCACTCACTCTGCTGCTATGATTACTGCAGTAGTATCATAACTAACCCCAACTTCTGCCTGAGACCATACTTCTAACAGTCTGTTCTCAACACAGAAGCTTAATACTCCTCAGGGAAGGTCCTGACTATAGACAGCTAGATAGAAAGATAGATTACGGTTAGATGATGATGATGATGATGAAGAAGAAGAAGGAGGAGGGGGAGAGGGAGGAGGGGAGGAGAAAGAAAGGCATGTAAAACCATGAGACTCTGGATAAGATCACCCAGACAATGACTGTTAATGAAGGAAAGACCTAAGGACCAGGCCTGGTACACCCCAACATTAAGAATTTGGAGGAAAAAATAGGAACCAATAAGCAGAGCCTGAGAAGTAGTCAGTGAGGTGGGAGGAAAACCATGATGCAGCAGAGAGAGGGAGAACTGCAAGAGAGGCCATGTCATGGTGTAGAAGTGTAACATAATAGGAGTAAGTCCCCGGTTGAGGGGTTGGCCTTGGCTAAAAGCACAGATGCTTCACTGGTGGTAAGTAGAGAGAACGTGACAGTAGTGAGGAGGGACTCTGTGNAACTCTTGCCTGGAAAATCCCATGGACAGAGGAGCCTGGTGGGCTGCAGTCCATGGGATTGCGAAGAGTCAGACATGACTGAGCGACTTCCCTTTCACTTTTCACTTTCCTGCATTGGAGAAGGAAATGGCACCCCACTCCAGAACTCTTGCCTGGAAAATCCCATGGACAGAGGAGCCTGGTGGGCTGCAGTCCATGGGATTGCGAAGAGTCAGACATGACTGAGCGACTTCCCTTTCACTTTTCACTTTCCTGCATTGGAGAAGGAAATGGCAACCCACTCCAGTGTTCTTGCCTGGAGAATCCCAGGGACGGGGGAGCCTGGTGGGCTGTCGTCTCTGGGGTCGCACAGAGTCGGACAGGACTGAAGCGACTTAGCAGCAGCAGCAGCAGCAGCAACATGGCAAAGACATAGAATTTAAAAGTGGAACTCGTGATATCATGGGATAGATAGTCTACATGCCCAGATTATCTAATCAACACATACACTTGAATGTCTAATATTCATCTCAAACTATAGAACAGTAAATTCTTGATTCCCTGTGCCCATCCATTATCTCATTACACGTATGAAACATGCTCCAATCACAGTATTCATAACATCAGTTAATGGCAACAGCATCTTTGCAGTTGTTCAGGACAAAAACATTGATGTCTTCCTTGACATCTTCCCCCTAACTGTCCGTATCCAGTCCACTCTGTTGTCTCTACCTTCTGAAATGGATTCATAACACAACCACTTCTCACTCACTCTGCTGCTATGATTACTGCAGTAGTATCATAACTAACCCCAACTTCTGCCTGAGACCATACTTCTAACAGTCTGTTCTCAACACAGAAGCTTAATACTCCTCAGGGAAGGTCCTGACTATAGACAGCTAGATAGAAAGATAGATTACGGTTAGATGATGATGATGATGATGAAGAAGAAGAAGGAGGAGGGGGAGAGGGAGGAGGGGAGGAGAAAGAAAGGCATGTAAAACCATGAGACTCTGGATAAGATCACCCAGACAATGACTGTTAATGAAGGAAAGACCTAAGGACCAGGCCTGGTACACCCCAACATTAAGAATTTGGAGGAAAAAATAGGAACCAATAAGCAGAGCCTGAGAAGTAGTCAGTGAGGTGGGAGGAAAACCATGATGCAGCAGAGAGAGGGAGAACTGCAAGAGAGGCCATGTCATGGTGTAGAAGTGTAACATAATAGGAGTAAGTCCCCGGTTGAGGGGTTGGCCTTGGCTAAAAGCACAGATGCTTCACTGGTGGTAAGTAGAGAGAACGTGACAGTAGTGAGGAGGGACTCTGTCTCATGCGAAGAATGGTTTCTCTTCAATTAAGGGAGCAAGGCAAATACCTAAAGGGGTGAATGAGGAACAGGGAAAGATCATGGCTGGGGGAGGGGTTGATACCAAGAGCCAACGCCAGAGATGAAGAGGAATTCTGGAAGTTACCATGGCAGGGTTTTTTTTGTTAGGGCCTAAGGAATTGGTAGTAGCATGTGAATCCTGGTGAGCAGGAAGACACAGTTGAGGTGAGTGGTCACATGGGAGCAGGTGTGGCATCCTAATTTTCAGCCAGGGACCAGGGAGTTTCGGGGGCTGGAGGAGGGAAGTAGGAAGCCGAAAGACAAAGGCTGCCCTGAGCAGATGGGAGGGCTCTGTTCTGGACACTTCATTTCTCTCCAAGGGTGGCACCTCTGCATTCCCACCTTCTGACCTACCAGAGGGGAGAGTAAGGGCAGAAAGGGCTGTGGCCTCCTCGTGGTGTGGTATGGGGGCTGTGGGATGCCATGTCTCACTGATTCTGAGGGAAATTCAGGATGGCTCACATACCACCACCAGCAGTGGTGGTGGGAGTCTCCTCATCTGATAGGACCCAGTACTTAGCACAGTGTGTCCACTGCCAGCTGGATGCAGAAAAGGCAGGATGGGAAGAAGCATGAGTGTGTCCCTCCTCTGAATGGTGACTCTGTGCTTAAGGGGTGGCAGCCCAGCCCCTATTGTGGTCCCCAGGGCGAGGAGGCACAAGGCCCAGGCCGGCTGAAACACGTCTTCCAGAGTTTCCCTAAAGCATCCCCCAAAGGTCATCTGTGACAGGCAGATCCTCCCTTCCTGGTGGGAGTTTGGCTGAGAGCCACGTAGGAGGATGGATGCCCAGGAGAAGGAATGTGACTCAGAAGGGTCACAGCAGTGACAGGTGGGAAGCTGAGGTTAATGTGCCCAATTCAGGGCTGTGGTGGAACAGGTCCTTTCCATGGTCTTCCACAAGCTGCCTGCCATTCAGTTCAGTTCAGTTCAGTTCATTCACTCAGTCGTGTCTGACTCTTTGCGACCCCATGAATCACAGCACGCCAGGCCTCCCTGTCCATCACCAACTCCTGGAGTTCACTCAGACTCACATCCATTGAGTCTGTGATGCCATCCAGCCATCTCATCCTTGGTCGACCCCTTCTCCTCCTGCCCCCAATCCCTCCCAGCATCAGGGTCTTTTCCAATGAGTCAACTCTTCGCATGAGGTGGCCAAAGTACTGGAACTTCAGCTTTAGCGTCATTCCTTCCAAAGAATTTCCAAGGCTGATCTCCTTCAGAATGGACTGGTTGGATCTCCTTGCCGTCCAAGGGACTCTCAAGAGTCTTCTCCAACACCACAGTTCAAAAGCATCAATTCTTCGGCCTGCCGTAGAAAACCATGAATTCACAGTACTGACCAAGTTTTGCAACAAAGAGCCAGGGGCAGAGAGTTGATGTGAAACAAAGACCGTCAGGATTCTTAAGTCTCAGCAGAATCAAGAGCTGAGAGAAGTGTCAGAGCTTGTAATTCATGTAGGATGTTGCAGGGAGATGAAGCCTTGCTCATCCCATCCTATAACCCTAGCACAGGCCCCACCTTCCAGCTCCCCCTCAGCTCAAGAGGTAAAATGAGAATGAAAACTCTCATGGCAGGGTACACCTCAAGTATTCACTATTCCATAATTGGTGGTAGATGCTAGGAATATATCAACGTTTGCTTGGGATAAAAGACCGTCAGGATTCTTAAGTCTCAGCAGAATCAAGAGCTGAGAGAAGTGTCAGAGCTTGTAATTCATGTAGGATGTTGCAGGGAGATGAAGCCTTGCTCATCCCATCCTATAACCCTAGCACAGGCCCCACCTTCCAGCTCCCCCTCAGCTCAAGAGGTAAAATGAGAATGAAAACTCTCATGGCAGGGTACACCTCAAGTATTCACTATTCCATAATTGGTGGTAGATGCTAGGAATATATCAACGTTTGCTTGGGATACTTGGAGTTTGCCTCTGCCCTCTGAGATACAATGTTGTCATGGCGAAAGGCTCTGACCTTTTGGAGTCCTTCTCTTGGTCTCTGCCGAGAGCATTTCAGAATTCTGGAGAGAGAATTTAAGGCATCTGACCTCTCCTGCAGTGGAGAAGAATGGCTTCTCCACAAAATGCCCTTTGCTGTTAAACACCAAGTCCTAGGGAGCATGGCCTTTTCATTTTTGTACATGTATAGATTTTAACACAGCCTCTCATGGGCTTGATTCTCATCAATATTTCTAGTCTTAATTTCTAAGATTAAAATCTGTTAATACAAAAAGAAAACAATTAAAAATGAAATTATCCTTATGATTGTATCTTAAAGTATATAATTATATAAACTTTTATTCATGTAAGTTAGGGTTTACATCCTCAACACTCTGTGGCCTGTTATTTCCCCTCCTCCATGCAAATCCAGTGAGAAGATGACTGCTTACTGTGACTCAATTCCTCAACAGGTTAATGCTTATTTTCTGGGTGCTGCTTCTTTTTGTGTACAAGCTGTCTCGTTTTCCCTGGAGGTACTATGTACTTTAACACCTCTGTGTGTTTCTTCAGGCTTTTCCAGACACCCCCTGTCCTACTTTAACTTTGAAAAACTTAACCCATCCTTTAAGGCATGGTAGAAATGTGCCCTTGGCTGACGTCTTTGTCTAGAAGCAGAGTTTTCTGCATCCTCTGTGTTATTCTACTTTCCCTGCCCTGAAATAGGTATGTATGACTGTCAGTGGTGGGATCATGCATCCATAAAAGCACAGTGTCTGGTCCATAATAATCACTTAATATGTGTTAAATTGAGTTAACCTAATGAATTAAACTGGCATAAGGGAAATATGCTGACTAGCTAGATAACAGACCATTCATTATTCAGCCAACTCTTATTTAGGATTCCATAGAATCACAGATATTTGAACGATAATCTAGTTCTGGCTCATATATTTTGTGTTTTATGGAGAATTTAATTTGAAGAAAGGCTTCTATGGCATAAAACAGCATGAAAGCCACTGATTCTGGACAAACTATTTTCAGATGAGTGAACTGAAGATTTTTAAATATAAAATCTAGGTAATTTGCTTTCTTTTGAAAAATTTAAAGACCCAGCAATAAGGTTTTGGTTTCTCATTCTTGAAAAGTGTCAATCTTCTGGAACCTTCTCCAGTTTAGCACAGACTTCATTATTTCCTAAAGTTTCCCTGATGCAGAAACTATGTATTAAGAGCAGCATTAAACCCCCCAAATAGTGACTCTGGCATACCATGGAAATACACCTGGCCTTTTCCCTGTATTTGTGTTACTTGCCTATCACTGAAGACAACTGAACTTCAGTCCTCAGATTTGCAACAGATGTGTTTCTAAGAAATATTGTGGAAAAATATTGTTGACAAATTCCATCTGAAATGTATGTAGTTTGCTATTCAGAGGAATCAACTGTAACTATACACTTAAGTCTTTTGTACATCAAATGAGCACACTTGATTATATTTCTATTTCCTTGACAAGAGCTACCTCAACTGAACTTCAGTCCTCAGATTTGCAACAGATGTGTTTCTGAGAAATATTGTGGAAAAATATTGTTGACAAATTCCATCTGAAATGTATGTAGTTTGCTATTCAGAGGAATCAACTGTAACTATACACTTAAGTCTTTTGTACATCAAATGAGCACACTTGATTATATTTCTATTTCCTTGACAAGAGCTACCTCTTAGCCTGGCATATAATTCCAAGCGCTCAATTTGTCCTATTAAAATTCTGTAAAAATTTATTTTATTATTATGACATTTACTTTTGCACAGGAGAAGTTCAAGTTCAGTGTAAATGTTCTTCCTTTACAAGTAATCTTTTTGTTTGGCTTTCTTTTCCTGCATAGATAAGATCATCCTTTTTATATAGCTTTTAATCACAAAAATGAAACTGTTGTCAAGACAAATTAAAAACTGAGCAACATTAAATTAATTTTTGCCTGGGGCGTGGTGAGCTCATTAGAGCTGTAGATTTAGACTTTTTATTTTCACCCTAGCAAGTTTTCCTTTGAGTATATAGTTTTAAATTTAAAATTTCATATAAAATTTACACATGCTAAGTGGTAAACTGTTCAATGATTTTTGATTTCAGAACACTTTCATCATCCCCCAAAGTCCCCTTGTTCTTATTTGCAGTTGATCCCTGCTCCCAGCCACACCACTCCTTGCCCACTCCCAACCCCCTGCCCCAGCTCTAGCCAAACTTAAGCCAGAAATATACTTGCCCCAGTCATGACCTCAACCTTGGGCAGTTATTGGCCCTCCTTATTCACTCATCACTGAGGTCATCACTTCCCAACAATGCCACTGGACATGGGTGTTGCCATCACTCCACATGGAGTGAACTTCCTTCCACCCTAGCACAACTTGTCCCCTGCCCTGGCAGAACCTTACTGAGCTGGAGAATGATTGGAGCTGCTTCAGACAAGAATGCTTCAGACTCTCACTGTTCCTACTTAAAGTTCAGCTGTTTTTTTTAAGCACAAATATTTCACAGATTATTGTTTGCAGTTGTTTTGAGGAAAACGCTCTGCTGACTTCTGAAATCAGCCATTAGCTAGAAGGCTCACTTCGATGGTTTTTTTTTTTTTTTTTCTCAATGATATCAGTGACCAGCTGGTTGGACTTTGTAATCAATTGCTGTCTCTCTTTATCTTATCATCATCATCTCTGTTTCTTCTACTCTGCAGTGTCTTTGAGATGGGCTTTAGTTAGCTATTGCAATATTAGGTTTAAGTTTGTATTGTGCCCTTGCTCTCTACCTCTTTATATCAGTCTGGCATCTCAGTTTATTTTTATCATTTTTTTCTTAATTTTATAAAGTTTCTTTCATGGTTTTTATTTGATTTCATAGTATTAATAAGAAAAAATTTTCTCTATTTTTAGAACAATGGTATTCTTTGATTTTCAAATGCTGCATTTTATATAATTTTCCCAATTTACTCACCTTGAACAAAGAGGGTAGATCTAGTCTGATATTTGTCAGCTAATAGGTCTCATATTCTATTTGGATTCTTTCACCATTCACCAATGTACTGTTACAGTTCTCTTTCAAGAAAGAAGCTAAAAGCCAAGCAGATGCACGCATCCCAGCATTTAAGTTTTTAATGTCTAGAAGACATTTATCCAGTTCAGCATTACTTTACTGAGTCATGACTTTGTTCCCATTACCTGGTTTTCTAACTCTGATCTAGTGTATTTACTACTGAAAATGTTGAGTCAGCATGGTAACTCTGCTTTGTTGGAAGTAGACCATGGGTAATCCTGTCTCCAGTGTGGGTTTCTTTCTCTTTCTGCACCCTGCCCCCCAACTCATGCCTTGACACCACAGGGTATAATACTGATGGACCAAGTTCAATTACTGGGTGTTATAAGACTCCAAAGTGAATCTAGGAATGAAGCACTGAAGAATCCTCAGGGAAGAATTCTCTTAGAGAGGAAGATTCCCCTCAGGAACTAGGTCTCTAATATGATGGTTAATGTTTATGGCTGTGTGCTATCTTTCAGAGATACTTATAGGAGCACACTGGCCATCATTTCTCAGTATGACCCATCTACATAACAGAACTAATTCCTTCCAGTGATTAAAAAACACCATTGATATCATTGATTTATATCTTTAGTTTCCTCTGCTATTGTATTTTCCTCCACATCGGTATTAAGTTTGAGGGGGAAATTAATGACCTGCTACCATACACTGAAAGTTTCCCAACACTGGCTAACTAATAGAACCCTTAAGAGTAAAGAATCTGCTTGTCAATGCAGGAGATGAAAGAGACACGGGTTCCATCCCTGGGTTGGGAAGATCCCCTGGAGGAGAGCATGGAGACCCACTCTAATATTGTTGCTTGGAAAATGCCATGGACAGAAGAGCCTGGCAGGCTACAGTCCATGGGGTTGCAGAGTTGGGCATAACTGATCATGCACGTACTAAGCTTTTTAGCTTATATCCCTGAAAAATACATTTTCTGCTATAGTTTCTATGCACAGAAATATTTGGAGGAGTGTGTACTAGAGCAGCAAACATCAAATTGTAATATACAGTGCTTCTAAACATTTCATGTGCCTATGGATCCCCTGCGGAGAAGGCAATGGCACCCCACTCCAGTACTCTTGCCTGGAAAATCCTATGGATGGAGGAGCCTGGTAGGCTGCAGTCCATGGGGTCGCTAAGAGTCGAATACGACTGAGCGACTTGACTTTCACTTTTCACTTTCATGCATTGGAGAAGGAAATGGCAACCCACTCCAGTGTTCTTGCCTGGAGAATCCCAGGGACGGGGGAGCTTGGTGGGCTGCCGTCTATGGGGTCGCACAGAGTCGGACACGACTGAAGCGACTTAGCAGCAGCAGCAGCAGCATGGATCCCCTGGGGATGCTATTAAAATGCAGCTTCTGTGGTTCTCACAAGATCCCTGGTGATGTGGATACTGATGTTAAAAGCAGTACAGTGCTAGAAGAGTTGGCATGCTCTGACTGTGATTTGGGGCCCAAATCACTCGTGGTGTGCAGTCTTTTGTTTGCCAACTTAGGCATTTTCATAGTGTCAGACTTAAATGAGTTAATTTTCAGGATAAGACTGCTTTTATTCCTCTGCCTGCTTGTTGTTCACTGTTTTCTAGACCTCTCCTCTAATGTAATTACTTTCTTATTATAATATTTTCTTTAGAAATCCTCTTCATGGTTGGCAGTTTCAGTTTATATGTAGTAGCTCAGGATTACAAGGCATTTAGCTAGAAATGCCCAAAGAGTAAACTTGAGCTCAGGTACAAGAAAGGTAATGGTGGTGTTTCAGTGATAGCACCACCTGAAAATAGCTTGTTGGGGTGGTTTGGTCAGTGGAGACAGGCAGGAAAGCAACCATGCCCAGGAAGCTTTAAATGCCTTAAATGTTTGGAAGAAGCAAATTAACGCAAGTAGCGTTCTGTAGCCAGTTCTGTAGCCTTGGACAATTCATTATAGTTGTTTTTAATACTTTAAAGTTTCATAAAATAACTAAAGATTAAATTTCATTTATGTCTTAAAATAGGTCAGCTCTGTTCAATAATGTTCAAGTTTTGTGTATTCTCTACCAAAAACTAGTCTTCTAAATATCTTTCATCTTACTTTTTAAGAAGCAGTTTGTTGCTGCCTTAGCCTATAGCCATCTCTCCTTTCCTTCCTGCCTTCTTCCCTCCCTGCCTCTTAGCATTGAATGCTCTCCTTTTCAGTCCTGTCATATAAAAACATCGCTTATGGCCACTTCAACACTCCCTACTGAATTTCCAGCCTCCTAACTCTTCTGGGTTCCAAACTGTGCCTAATTAAGCTTTTCATGAATTTCTATGTCATTCTGATAAAGCATCATCCGGTAGACTCTGTCCCCGCGGATCCAGCTTCTGACTTCAGGGAGCAAGTTTTTTTTTAATATTTATTGGTATAGCTCTATTTTTATTATTATCAGCATGAACTCATCTGTTATTATTTTGCTGTCTCTAGTCTTTCTGAACATTCACAATTGTCCTTTCTTCTGTCTACCAAATTATGTTCCACTATAATAGGAAATCTCACTTGAAGACAGACCTAGCAATATATTTATCAATATTAAATTTTAATACAAATATTTCACAGCCCTTATCTATCTACTTTGGCTTACTCAGTTTTTATGATTATTATTTTTTATTACATACTAACTTATTTATGTTCCTTTTTTATGTGTACTATCAAGGTTAGTTCATAAACCTGCAATTCCCCAAATAGTATTTACTGCAATAATGATAGGAATGTCAATTAATACAATAGACTAGAGAGTACCAACATAGACAATTATATGTATATAAAACTCTGTATGTTTAGAGAGGTTCAGGAAGGGTTGTTTAAGATAGGGTATTATAGAAACAGGATAACATTTCAGTAGTTTAAGGTGAATCCCTCCTTTATTGTGTTTCAAAGTCAGTCCATATGGAATAAAAATGTAAACATTGAACCAAATTATAGTAGAAATGGACAAAGATTAAATCATTTATGAAATATCTAGGAGTAGAATAACTTATTCCTTTTGGAAGAAATTTAAAAAAGTATAAATGGATTATTGATAGCTTCAAGAACATATGTATTTGTGATTTATATACCACTAAAAAAATCCAAAGGGGCTGATATATATAATATTTTTTAAAATTCACGTTTATAAAGAAGACATTCAAACTTGGAAGGATTAATAAAAAAGACGGTATCAATGCATTTCACTAGACTGTAAGCTCTGAGAGTACAGGGACATTTCCTGATACTTCACTGTGGAGGAGCTGGAAGGCTTTAAGCAAATGTATTTGCTCCACTCATGATGAAGGTTGGAAGCTAGGACAAGCATAAGAAAGGGTTAAGAGCGTTCACCGAGTGCCCAAGGCTGGGAATGGATGATGAAGGGTCATATGCCTGGCCTGAGGCCTTCAGAGGCTTCCTTCTGACCACCTGTTTCTGAGAGCAAGGACTTGTTTCATGATAAGACTCCCTTTAGAGTTTCGCCAAAGCTATGTTATGTCTTGGGCAATGGGAACTGTATTTTATGCTTAAATGCTTTAATGTTTATCTGGAATGGCTACATGCAAGTCTGCCTTATGCTCGATTCCCTGAGAATTATAAAACTGCGCAGTTGCAGTTAGATAATAAACTTTGTCAGTCCACTAGAGGCTGTCCCTGGTGTCCTCTTCAGAGTGGTTCTCCAAGCCTTACACTTCAAGAAAATGCCTGATGGCTCAGCAGGTAAAGAATCCACCTGCAATGCAGGAGACATAGGAGACATGGGTTCCGTCCCTGGGTCAGGAAAATCCCCTAGAGAAGGAAATGCAACCCATTCCAGTATTCTTGCTTGGAGAATCTCATGGACAGAGGAACCTGGAGGGCTACAATGCATGGGGTCGCAAAGAGTTGGACATGACTGAGCACATGGCACTCACAGATAATAGGTATATAATCAGTATTGAGTAAATAAATGATTAGGGGGCCACAAATAAGAAGTAAAATCTTATTCCTGCAAGATCTTAAAGTCTTATTACTGTATGGATAAATAAGTGAAATAAATAACTCTGGACAGTTAAAACATGCCAACTAAAATAGTTAAAAAAAGCATACAGCATCAAACCTGGACTGGCAATTCATTTCGCTTATGATATCACACATGTTACATTGCCACTCTGCCAACCCATCCCACCCTCTCCCTCTCCCACAGAGTCCAAAAGGCCATTCTATACAACTGTGTCTCTTTTGCTGTCTTGCGTATGGGTTTATCATTACCATCATTCTAAATTCCATATATATGTGTAAGTATACTGTATTGATGTTTTTCTTTCTGGCTTACTTCACTCTGTATAATCGGCTCCAGCGTCATCCACCTCATTAAAACTGATTCAAATGTATTCTTTTTAATAGCTGAGTAATACTCCATGGAGAATCTCATGGACTGAGGAGCCTGGTGAGCTGCAGTCCATGGGGTCACAAAGAGTCGGACACGACTGAGTGACTTTACTTACTTACTTATCAGCAGTGTTATCATAGAATTGGTACATATTCCTTGTAGTGGCTCTTTAAATTGGTAACCTTTTGGAGGTAACATGTTAATTTGTAATAAGGGCATATCATACCTCATGTGTAAATTTATCCTAATGAAGTAGCCAAGGTTAAATATTAATATTTCATATGTACAGATTAAATAGATATAAATAGTGAATATTTCTATATTCTCTATATGTTTATATGCTAAAGATATTCAATCTAACTTTACAATATTTAATATTAGGAGAATGGTTGCTTGCATTTTCACTTTGCACAAAGGGTTTGTTATGAAACCATGCAAATATTATTAAACAGAATGCATATTATTATGTTCTGATTGCAACTGTAAAAATTCTACTAGCACATAAAAGACATATGCATGCATGCATAAATAAAATCAGTTTTATGTGGGTTATGGACTTTCCTTACTATTATTGTTTTATATATTTTTAATATCAGTTTTAATTAAGAAATATAAAATGGTTTCTCTATAAAATATTTATCCATATATTTCCATAAATTTATGCTTATTTAATTTACATTCTTAGGAGCCTAGTAAAGCTGTTGGATGGCATCACTGACTCGATGGACCTGAGTTTGTGTCAGCTCCGGGAGTTGGTGATGGACAGGGAAGCCTGGCTTGCTGCAGTCATGGGGTTACAAAGAGTTGGACACGACTGAGCGACTGAACTGAGTAAAGCTGTTGGTCTCCTAGGGAAATGGTAGTTGTTTCTTACCAACCAATAGGCTCTCCACTAATGATAAATTCACTGTGGTTGTGGTTTATTCACTAAGTTGTGTCAGATTATTTTGTGACCCCTGGACTGTAGCCCACCAGGCTCCTCTGTCCATAGGATTTCCTAAGCAAGAATACTGGAGTGGGTTTCCATGCTCTCTCCTCCAGGGGATCTTCCAACCCAGGGACTGAACCTGCATCTCCTAAGTGTCCTGCATTGCAGAAGGATTCTTTACCCACTGAGCCACCAGGGAAGCCTGATATACTCATTAATGAATATTTACAAGAGAGCAGGAAGCGTGATGTCAACTAAAGATTGAGGGGAAACTTGAAAGAAAAGTTCTTGAGGCATTGTCTACCTTTACAGACCTATGAAGCAGAAAGCATGTCATGTTTCCTGCATATAGAGAACAAGGCTTAGAGGCATCCCAAGCTGTAGTTGTAGCAACAACTGATGGGACCATTTTTGAATAGATTGACTGGTGGACACACACTAGGAGATAATTTGCAACACTGAAAATAGTAACTGTACTTATTTTGATGTCTTGGATTTACATGTGTTAAAGAAATAACTGGTTTATTGAGGTATAATTTACAAACCACAGCACCCCTTTAAAGTGTATAATGCAGTGGTTTTTAGTGTATTTACTGAATTGTACAGTTATCACTTCTATCAAATTTTAAATCTTTTTTATAATTTTATTTATTTATTTTTGGCTGTGCTGGGTCTTCATTGTCGCACAAGCTTTTCTCTAGTTGCAGAGAGTGTAGGCTACTCTCTAGTTGTGGTGTGTGGACTTCTCAGTGTGGTGGGTTCTCTTGTTGCTGAGCACGGGCTCGAGGAGTGAGGGCTCAGTAGTTGCAGCTCTTGGGCTCTAGAACACAGGCTCAATAGTTGTGGTACACAGGCTTAGTTGCTCCATAACATGCTGGATCCTCCTGGACCAGGGATCAAACTCATGTCTCCTGCACTGGGAGGCAGATTCTTTACCATTGAGCCAGCAGGGAAGCCCGCTATTGAATTTTATACCACTGAGGAAACCCTGTACCCATTAGCAGTCACTCCCTATTTCTCCTCCCTGCAGCCTACAGTAACCCCTAATCTACTTTCTCTATCAGTTCAGTTCAGCTCAGTTCAGTCTCCCAGTCATGTCTGACTCTTGGTGACCCCATGAACCACAGCACACCGGGCCTCCCTGTCATCACCAAGTCCCAGAGTCTACCCAAACTCATGTCCATTGAGTCGGTGATGCCATCCAACCATCTCATCCTCTGTCATACTTTCTGTATAAATTTCCCTATTTAGGACATTGCATATAAATGGAATCGTATGATTTAAGTGGTCTTTTGTGTCTGGCTTCTTTTTTTTTTTTTGCCACACCAAGCATCACGTGGGATTTTTAGTTCCCCGACCAGGGACAGGAACACATGCACCCTGCATTGGAGCTCCCAGTCTTAACTACTGGACCACCGGGAAAGTCCCCGTGTTTGTCTTCTTTCATTTAGCCTAATGTTTTTAAGGTTTTAATGTTGTAGTGTGGATCAGTGTTTCATTTTTTATGGATGAATAATTCCTTTGTTGGTGATAATACCACATTTTGTTTATCCAGTTGTCAATAGATGGACATTTGGATTGTTCCAACTTTTTGTCTTCTATTGCCGGAGTCCAGCTTTTGCAGCCAGGGAATCAGCCTGAAGGGGTGAGCAGTGTCAGCAGATGATGATGTAGCCTCTGACTCAGTACGGAACTACATGTTTATTTCAAGCTTCAGGTTCTCTTTTATACTTTGACAAAAGCATTAGGTCAGAGGTTTAACTTTTTAGTTCCCCCCATCCAGATTTACTGTACTTAACTTGTGATTACATCGTAACTTATGCTACATCCCTTAGTTTATTTTTTATCTTTCTAAATCTATTTGCCCCTAGCATCTTAAGATCACTATCTCCTAAAATGACTTCCCTGGTGGCTCAGAGGATAAAGTGTCTGCCTCCAATGCGGGAGACCTGGGTTTGATCCCTGGGTTGGGAAGATCCCCTGGAGAAGGAAATGGCAACCCACTCCAGTATTCTTGCTTGGAGAATCTCATGGATTGAGGAGCCTGGTGGGCTGCAGTCCATGGGGTCACAAAGAGTCGGACACGACTGAGTGACTTTACTTACTTACTATCTCCTAAAAAGGCTTCAAGCATCTTAAGATCACTATCTCCTAAAATGACTTCCCTGGTGGCTCAGAGGATAAAGTGTCTGCCTCCAATGCGGGAGACCTGGGTTTGATCCCTGGGTTGGGAAGATCCCCTGGAGAAGGAAATGGCAACCCACTCCAGTATTCTTGCTTGGAGAATCTCATGGATTGAGGAGCCTGGTGGGCTGCAGTCCATGGGGTCACAAAGAGTCGGACACGACTGAGTGACTTTACTTACTTACTATCTCCTAAAAAGGCTTCTAGCTATTCTTAATTATTCCTAAACCCTAAACTCAGCAATCTTCTTTTGCCATAAATATTTCCCTCACAAACAACAATCCTTCCCATGGCCTCAAGCTGCGGCCTATGTGCTCATCCTGGGACATTGTTTGTAAAGATCCTTGAACAAATGTCAGTGGTTACTTTATAGATTATTTTTTGGGCACAACCGTAGAATGCTTTGTGCTTTCTCATGCTTCTCTCAAGCACTTCAACATTCTTTCCAGCCAGCTCAACCGAAGAAAGGAAAGAACAAGTCAGAATCACAAGGCCTAACTCCTTTGTCCTGGGGCCGTGCCTGCAAGGTGTTGGGGCCATGCCTCCATTTTGTCAGTAATGCCTAATGCAGCTCCTGACATTCTATGATCATATTGCTATGAGCATTTTCTTATGAGTGTTTGTGTGGATGAGTGTTTGTATGAATATATATTTGTTTTAACTCCTCCTGGCTGTATACCTAGGAATAGAATTGCAGGGTCATATTGCACTCTGTATTCTGGGGAATAGATAGACTCTTTTCCAAAGCAGCTACATCATTTTAAAATTACCTTGAATTGACTGTAAGTCAAGGTACTTAAAATTCATTCCCATACTAGTGATGAATTTTTATTGATTTTATCCTGAACCATCTTGTCCCCAAAGGCACTATTTGTAAATCATCTGACAAGAATTAAGAGTATATAGTTTGACATAGATAATAACTTGATTTTTCTCTTCATTTTTATTTAAAGGTAACTGATGAGTATAGGGGTAGAACCCATTGATTTTGCTGAAATTGTGGTTAACAAAATATTAGCGTATGAATTTAAAAGAATAAAATAATGTGGAATAAAAACCATTATGTTGAAGCTGTCATCATCATCATATTTAAAGAGTTTAGAATGGCTAAATGTTTCATAATGAAAATATTTTTTTAACTATAAATTTATTTATTTTGATTGGAGGCTAATTACTTTACAATATTGTATTGGTTTTGCCATATATCATGTGAATCCACCATGGGTGTACACGTGTTCCCCATCCTGAACCCCCCTCTCACCTCCTTCCCCATACCATCCCTCTGGGTCATCCCAGTTCACCAGCCCCAAGCATCCTGTATCATGTATTGAACCTGGACTGGCAATTTGTTTCNGTAATAAAGACTCTCTTGCTTTTGCATTGGATACCGGCTCCCTGGTGGTCATTGGGAGATTTTGCGACTTGGGCATAACACTGATCATTCCCTCTTCTGTGCTCCAGAACTTCCATAATTTCAAATTTCTCTAGGAGAACTTTTCCTTAATTTCCACTTTGGCATTGAATAGATAAGCTGCCATCATTTCTCCCTAGTAAACAGTGATTCAGATGGGAATACTGTTTCACTTGTCTTAATATCCCTGAAATTTATCAGAGGGTCTGGCAAATAGGAAGTCTCCCGAAATACTTGCTAAATGAATGAGAGCCAACTGTCTTGATATACTACCCCCTACCTGTTGCCTTAAAAGCAAGGCAACCTGTGGATCAACAGGTATGGTTATATGTAGCATGTGATCAGACAAGAGTTCTGGGAGACCTATGTGACCCAGACAGGCATAGCTTCTGTGCAACAGACAACAATATGAGGCTGGTTCGGTTGGCAGCATCTGGCAGTGCAGTTGGCAACACTGCAGAGCAGTCTCCTGCATTGAGAAGAGTACCTACTGGTGTCAGTTTGAACATAGGAAGTTCTCTTATGTGTAAAAGCTGGTCAATCGATTGGCAGAGGTTTCTCTCTTATAAAACTGTTGGACAATAGAACCATCCTCCTCATGCTCCTTCAGCAGATACCCTCACCTCTCTTACATAGGAGTGGACTCCTCTCTACTGGACTCATCAGCAGCCTGTTCTCTCATTCCCATCTGATTACCCTACTGAATTATTCCTATCCCCTCCTCAGTCTCTCCCCTTCTTTCTCCTTCCCTCTCTCTTCTCCTTTGATTCTCAAATACATTTCTCCTTTTTTATTTTCTTTCACAATAAACTGTGGAAGCTTATTAAACCCAGCATCCAAATAATCAGCAAGTGGACAACCTATTCACTTTTTTTCCACGTATACAGATGATTTATTTTTCAAAACATATTAAGTGAAAATAAATATTTATTTTTCCCCCTAAGGCAACAAATACAAGGAAGTAAACAGTGTTTCTTTATTAAACCAGGTTGAAAGTTCATCTCCAGTCATGAGAGCTTAGAGTGGAGTCATAAATGCAAAGACCCCTTCTAAACTCCTGTCACTGAGCGACCCCCTGCATAGAGAAACTCAACCCTCCCTAAGCAAAATATAGCTTCCATCCAAACAAAACTCAGTATGTACCTTTACAGAGTCCTTATCTAAGTCTTTAAAGCTTTCAAGAGCCCCAGTTTATATGCAAATACTTAACCTTAATTGAAGTAGTATTTACCTTAATTAGATAGTACCTTAAAAGATAGTTAATACTTTAGCTCACAATCTTCTGAATGCAAAATTTATTTTTAAAATGAGATAAGAAAAGGCATCTACCTGGCATTTAGATGTAGACAGGAGTGTTATTAAGTTGGGTTGGGTTAAAGCAATTGAGAAACGAATAACTTTACTGCCACTAAAAGATGAAGTTGAACATAATATTTTTTTGGAGTTGACAACTGCTAAATGTGTGTCCCTCTTGCTCTCCCTGCCTTGCCCCCACGATTTCCATTTGCTGAAAATTTAGAAGTCAAAAAAATCATATTTCTGTTGCTCTAAACATTGGATAATTATTTAGGCCAGTTCTGTTCATAAGAGAATTACAATTCTCTTGGTGGTGGCATGGGTTCTGGTTTGTGTATAAAATCCAGAAAAGTTTCTCAT
The DNA here is from genome assembly GCA_006408695.1 of Aepyceros melampus. Classification (NCBI taxonomy): domain Eukaryota; kingdom Metazoa; phylum Chordata; class Mammalia; order Artiodactyla; family Bovidae; genus Aepyceros; species Aepyceros melampus. Next base: position 6,944 of record SJXQ01006278.1, on the reverse strand, counting down.
TATTTCAAAATAGCTAGTATTTTTGTTTCCTCAGTTCCAAAGTAACTTGAACATGTGTCAATTAGGAGGTTCCCATGAGCATAGCTGTGAAAGTCTCAGTTGAACACAGCAATTGTCCTAATTCTTTGTATTTTTATAGGCCAGGTACAGAACACCAAGATCTCTGGGGTTGGATATATTACAGAAAATAAGCAAGCTACTAAAGAGAAAATTTCTTGAGAGGATTGTAGGATGCCTCTTTTCCTATTTGTCTTAGGCCAGGACAAAAAACACATTATCCAAATAATGTCTCATTTCTCCTTTTTTTCAAGGAAAGAAATTAGCTGCCACAGGTCATCTTTTCCAAAGCACACTCACTGGACAAAGCAAAAAATTAAAATATTTGTAGAGAAACTCAAGACAGTGGTCAACATTAATGTGCCAGAGGGACAGCCTATTTTGTTTCTAACTATATTTTAAAATGCTGGAAATAAAAGAGAAAATGCCTCACTGTTTTGAGTCCACTTACTCAAATTTTACAAAGCATCTGAGGAGAGTGATAAACAGAGAAAATCAAAATCTAGTTCCATCACTTTCTAGAGTTTAAGTGTGAACAATTAAATGTAACCTATTTGAATTTCAGTTTCCTAAATTGTGTTGTACAATGCTAAAACTGTGGCCAGTCCATGATAGCTAACAGCAGGGTACGTCTCAGAGCCGGGAGATCAGTTTATCCTCTGAGAATCTAATAAGGACATAGTAAAAGTCAGACTCAAATGATAATTAATTGATAGCTTGTGAATATTTTATAGACTTTTACACACAGGTCTAAGACATATATAAAAATGGCACTGTAGCACTGGATGGTTTTGTGTGTGTGTTAAGTGATTTTTTTAAATTTTGTGGCCATATGGCATATGGAATCTTAGTTCCCTGACCAGAAATCAAATCTGGACACCCTGTGTTGGAAGCACAAAGTCTCAACCATTGGATCTCCAGGGAAGTCCCTAAATAACTTGATTCCTGATAGAGCTTCGTTCTCCAGACCAAACATCTTTAGATGCTCAGCAAAGTTTAGTTTCATTCTTTCCCCTTCCTATACAGGAGTCCTCAGAAACCAAGATAGCATTAAGACATCAACAGTACACTGGCATTGATATGTCAACAGAATGTTATATTTGAAAGTGAAAAAAGAGAGGGGAAAGTGATAAATGATTTTTGTAACAGCCCAGAAGGGAATATCCCCAATGTCTTCTGAGCCTCAGGACTTTGTAGCCAAGGTCATTGGATTGGGAGTTCATGTACACTCGTGGCTGATTCATGTCAATGCATAGCAAAACGAATACAGTATTGTAAAGCAAAACAAACTAAAAAAAAAAATTAATTAAAAAAAATAATAATAATAAACCTCCAATCATGCCTTAACTATATATTTACACAAAGTTCTTTTATTGCAATTTGGCTTTCTGTGCAGGTCTTTGAGTGATCTTGAATCTTCTAAATTTTTGGCAATTGTATTTCATAAACTAAACTTATGGTTTTGATTTCAAACTTATTCTTTAGACTTTGTGATTTTGGTTGACATGAGACTATGGAGCAATGAACACTTGCATGTGTTCCTAAAATTTGGAGCATCTGAGTCTGTTCCCCTCAGGACTGAACCTGTTGTTTCCTAATCAAAATACTGCATCTCATCTCAGTATAATAGCTTTCAAAGTATAACAGATATGCCTCAATAAATTTTTTAATTAAAATTTTATTTTTAATAATTATGATAATTTATATTTTAATTTATATTTATATTTTAGATAATTATGGACTCACATGTAATTGTAAGAAATAATAGAGAGATCTGGCATGCTCTTTAAACAGTTTCCCCCAGTGGAAATGTTTTTAAACCTACAATATCAAATTGGATATTGATATTGATACAATCAAGATACAGAAGATTCCCATTACCATAAGAATTCCATGTGTTTCCCTTTTACAGTCCCACACATTTCTATCCTGAAAATGAAAACTTTGAGTGATCTTGAATCTTCTAAATTTTTGGCAATTGTATTTCATAAACTAAACTTATGGTTTTGATTTCAAACTTATTCTTTAGACTTTGTGATTTTGGTTGACATGAGACTATGGAGCAATGAACACTTGCATGTGTTCCTAAAATTTGGAGCATCTGAGTCTGTTCCCCTCAGGACTGAACCTGTTGTTTCCTAATCAAAATACTGCATCTCATCTCAGTATAATAGCTTTCAAAGTATAACAGATATGCCTCAATAAATTTTTTAATTAAAATTTTATTTTTAATAATTATGATAATTTATATTTTAATTTATATTTATATTTTAGATAATTATGGACTCACATGTAATTGTAAGAAATAATAGAGAGATCTGGCATGCTCTTTAAACAGTTTCCCCCAGTGGAAATGTTTTTAAACCTACAATATCAAATTGGATATTGATATTGATACAATCAAGATACAGAAGATTCCCATTACCATAAGAATTCCATGTGTTTCCCTTTTACAGTCCCACACATTTCTATCCTGAAAATGAAAATGAAAGAGAAGTATGACTGCTTCACCCTTGGTAACTACTAATCAGCTATTCATTTCAATAATTTTGGCATTTCAAAATGTTACATAAATGACATCACACAATATGTAACCTGTGACACACAGTGACACCCAAAGGAGGAAGTTCACATTCTCACTCAGCTGGAGTGTGAATTCTGGCTCCCCACTAGACCTACACTCACATCTTGGTTGAAAGCACTAGAATGTTTCCTTAACTGCTCCCTCCATGTTCTCCATTGACCATGGTGGAAGGGGAGCAAAGCATACCTCACTGGAAGTGATGAAAGTCCTGACTCTCCACTAGGCTCCTCTGATCTTCCAACTCTACTCCAGAGGAGTAGAGGGGGTTTGCTTTGTTACTGACATCTGTGGGTGGAAGTGCGACTCGCTATGTAGGTTCCAGTGACACTGCCAGAAGTGCTGTGTGCCTACTCAGTAGGGCTGAGGATTGTGAGTCCCTTCTCAAACTTCTCTGCCAGCTCCTCAAAGGGGTATTGAAGCACCTCATTGGCCTCACAAAATGGAAGGCTAAGCTCCCTACTCTGGTTTCTCTGGTATGAGTGTGAGTGGGCCTACTGTCTTATCTGTTTGGTTGGAGCGAGTGATTTTTGTCTAAATTTTATATTTGCCAGATTGTCATTTTTATGGAACACGCTTTTGATTTGGCTTTTTGTTTGTTTGTTCATTTATGCCTGCTGGCATTTCTGAGATTCCTGCTTATTCAGCTCCATTTTAGGATTAAAAACACTCAGGAACTCATAACTGTGCTGTTCCTTGGGTCCTAGGACCAAAGCTTGTCTTCTTATTTTGTCTTTAATTAATTGATTAATTTTAGTTTGAACTGTGCTGGATATTCATTTCTGTGCACGGCTTTTCTCTAGTTGCAGCAGTTGGGGTCTGCTCTCTAGTTGTGGTGCATGGGCTTCTCGTTGCAGTGGCTTCTCGTGTTGTGGAGCTCTAGGGCATGTGGGCTTCAGTAGTTGCAGCACTTGGGCTCAGTAGTTGTAGTTCCTGGGCTCTAGGGCACAGGCTCAGCATTTGTGGTGCATGGATTTAGTTGCTCTGTGGCATGTGGGATCTTCTCTGACCAGGGAGTGAACCTGTGTCTCCTGCATTGGCAGGTGGATTCTTTCCCACTGAGTCACCAGGGAAGCCCAAATACAAAATTATCATAAAATATCTTGAAGAACTGATAGATCGGATCCAAAGTAGGAGCTCACAGTTTTCTCTATTTGGCTAATTTAGTGTGCACACAGTTTTAGAATGTACTTTTTATGATAGCTATTGATGTCATTTTGCATATTACAGTAGAGTTGTTCCAAGGTTATCTTTGGGCTTCTTTACCCTGAGAGACAGTATAGAATAGGGACTAATCCTAGGGATTTTGGAGCTGTGGCACCGGAAGATGTCTATGTTCCAATGTGTGGAACATGTGAATATGTTAGTTTACAGAAAGCAGAAGGAAATTTGTAGATATAATTAAATTAAGGATCTTGAGATGGGGAGCTTATTCTGGATTATTTGGTGGGCCGAATGTAAAAACTAAGGTCCTTACTGGTAAAAGTGATGAAGAAGAGTCAGAATTAGAGATTTGAAGATGCAGTGTTGCTAACTTTTGAACACAGAGGAAGGAGCCACAAGCCAAAGAAAGCAAATGGCCTCTAAAACCTGGAAAAGGCAAGAAAGTGGACTTTCCTTAAAAACATCGAAAAAGAATTCAGCCCTGCCTACATCTCTATTTTAGCCCAGTAAGACCTATTTTGGATTTATGCCCTCCAGAACTGTAAGATAATAAATTTCTATTGCTTTAAACCACCAAATGGGTGGTGGTTTTTTATAGCCACAGTAAGAATCTAATACAGAAGCCAAATGTTCAGAGTCTATACTCCAGCTTTGATATTTATAATATACCTAGACTTGAATAAGAAATTTATCTTTTACAAAATATTATGCATATTCCCTACCTCATAGAAAGAAATTAACATATATAAAGCTATTAAAACAATGTTAGGTAAATACTAAATATTTGGTAAGAGTCAACTATTAGTATAATAGCAGTACTATTTGTCTATACAAAGAATGTGATTAAAAAGGCAATGAACACTTTACAAAAATTTCATCTACATAATCACCTGCATTCTGTTTTGATTTTAATATTAGATAGCATCCCAGGTGGCTCAGCGGTAAAGATTCTGCCTGCCAATGAAAGAGACAAGAGTTAACCCCTGGGTCAGGAAGATCCCCAGGAGGAGGAAATGGCAACACACTTCAGTATTCTTTCCGGGAGAATCCAATACATAGAGGAGCCTGATGGGCTGCAGTTCATGGGGTCACAAAGAGTCAGACATGACTTAGCAGCTGAACCTGCATGCAAATAGACAGATAGATAGGTAGATAGATAAATGAAAGATAGATATCTGCATGCAACATTCATAAGTGAAGTGAAGTCGTTCAGTTGTGTCCGACTCTTTTTGACCTCATGGACTGTAGCCCAACATGCTCCTCCATTCGTGAGATTTTCCAGGCAAGTATAAGGCAATGGTAAACAAAAAATAATGCAGGACAGTGCTTATATTCAAAGAGGAGATGTTCAGATGGAGGAGAAATCTAAAAAACAGTCTTCAACAATATAGGAATGTTCTAGTTTTTGATTTGAGTGTTAAGCTCATGGGTGCTTGCTTTGTTTTTATGCTTAGTAACTTACATGCACAATTCATACATCTTTTGTGTCAAATGATAAAGAATATATTTTTTTCCAAAGACTATTAATAAAACTTAGAAAATCTCTCAGATCTTTACTCATTGTAATTCAGTTAAGATAGCTCTATTATGCTGTGGTAACAAACAGCTTCAATAATCTCAGTGGCTTAACAAAGCAGATGTTTATTTCTTATTCATACTACTTTTTCAACATAGGTCAGTGGGCAACTCTGCTTGTGTAATTTCTCACATCTTCAAACTGACCAAGGCTTCATTTTGCCAAGTGATTTTGATTCACTGAAGCAACAAAAAGGGAAGAGAGACAAATGGGACATTTGCTTTTAGTTTTCACTCCTAGAAAGGATACATGTCACTTCTGCCCACATCTTATTGGCCAAAATAAATCACCTTGCCATGTCCATATTAAAAAAGAATACAGAGGCATAATTTTTGCATTGGAGAATGAAATGGCAACCCATTCCAGTATTCTCGCCTGGAGAATCCCAGGGACGGGGGAGCCTGGTGGGCTGCCATCTCTGGGATCACACAGAGTCAGACACGACTGAAGTGACTTAGCAGCAGCAGCAGCAATTTTTGCATGTGACTTTCAAGTAAAACATCACAAGTATTTTGTGAAGAATCTTTAATGCTTCTCATAGTCCTCCCTTCCGGGCACCAAATATTTGGAACTTCCTTCATCAGTATGCAACTTTAAACATGGGTTCTAGTGGCTCAGACGGTAAAGCACTGTCTACAATGTGGGAGACCTGGGTTTGATCCCTGGGTCAGGAAGATTCACTGGAGAAGGAAATGGCAACCCACTCCAGTACTCTTGCCTAAAAATCCCATGGATGGAGGAGCTTGGTGCAGGTTGCTGTTCATGGGGTCGCAAAGAGTAGGGCACGACTCCACTTTCACTTTCTATCTAAAACACATGGTATGTAACATTTTTGCATATGTAGGGTATCAACTAGCAGTCTTGTGAAATTCAAATAACAGTTCTAGGAAATATACTATAGATATTAAAATAATAGTTAATGACCCTGCCTTGAAAAATAAGATCACTGGGTAGGGGAGGCATGACTCCTGGTTTCAAGGGTGAAGAAAAGGTAACAGATTAACATTATAGGGCCAGGAAAAGATTACTATGAAAATTCTAGGTGAAAAACTATCTGATAGTTAGTTGTATAAGTTGGCATCAGTGTGAAGATGTTAATTCAATTTAACACTGTTAGACCAGTGTGACAATATACTTCTATTCATGCCCAAAAGCCTATTTTGAAACACAGTCATTAAATATACATGAATGGTATTGATCAGTTCAGTTCAGTCGCGCAGTCATGTCCGACTCTTTGCGACCCCATGAATCGCAGTACGCCAGGCCTCCCTGTCCATCACCAACTCCCGGAGTTCACTCAGATTCACGAACATTGAGTCTGTGATGCCATCCAGCCATCTCATCCTCGGTCGTCCCCTTCTCCTCCTGCCCCCAATCCCTCCCAGCATCAGGGTCTTTTCCAATGAGTCAACTCTTCGCATAAGGTGCCCAAAGTACTGGAGCTTCAGTTTTAGCATCATTCCTTCCAAAGAAATCCCAGGGTTGATCTCCTTCAGAATGGACTGGTTGGATCTCCTTGCAGTCCAAGGGACTCTCAAGAGTCTTCTCCAACACCACAGTTCAAAC
>SJXQ01006277.1:128430-146847 GCA_006408695.1 Aepyceros melampus | reverse complement strand
CTGAAGTCAGGCAGGTTGATTCCTCCAGTTCCATTCTTCTTTCTCAAGATGGCTTTGGCTATTCGAGGTTTTTTGTGTTTCCATACAAATTGTGAGATTATTTGTTCTAGCTCTGTGAAAAACACCGCTGGTATCTTGATAGGAATTGCATTGAATCTGTAGATTGCTTTGGGTAGTATACTCATTTTCACTATATTGATTCTTCCGATCCATGAACATGGTATGTTTCTCCATCTATTAGTGTCCTCTTTGATTTCTTTCATCAGTGTTTTATAATTTTCTATATATAGGTCTTTACACTGGAGCTGATTATACAGAGTGAAGTAAGCCAGAAAGAAAAACACCAATACAGTATACTTACACATATATATGGAATTTAGAATGATGGTAATGATAAACGTGTACACAAGACAGTAAAAGAGACTCAGATGTATAGAACGGCCTTTTGGACTCTGTGGGAGAGGCAGAGGGTGGGATGAGTTGGCAGAGTGGCAATGTAACATGTATGATATCATAAGTGAAATGAATCGCCAGTCTAGGTTTGATGCAGGATGCAGGATGCTTGGGACTGATGCACGGGGATAATCCAGAGAGAAGGTGTGGGGCGGGAGGGGGGAGGTGAGGGTCGGGATTGGGAGTTCATGTATACTCGTGGCTGATTCATGTCAATGTATAACAAAATGAATACAGTATTGTAAAGCAAAACAAACTAAAAAATAAAAATCAATTTAAAAAAAGAATTTATAAAAAATAAAAAATAAACTTCAATTGAAGAAAGTAGGGAAAACCAATAGACCATTCATAAATGACCTAAATCAAAAATCCCTTATGATTATAGTGGAAGTTATGAATAGATTCAAAGGATTAGATCTGATAGAGTGCCTGAAGAACTATGGATCGTGGCATTGTACAGGAGGTGGTGATCCAAACCATCCCCAAGAAGAAGAAATGCAAAGAGGCAAAATAGTTGTCTGAGGAAGCCTTACAAACAGCTGAGAAAACAAGAGAAATTAAGCCAAAGACAAAGGAGAAAAGGAAAGATATATCCATCTGAATGCAGAGTTTCAGAGAACAGCAAGGAGAGATAAGAACGCCTTTTTAAGTGAACAATGCAAAGAAATAGAGGAAAACAATAGAATGGGAAAGACTAGAGATTTCTTCAAGAAAATGAGAGATATCAAGGGAACATTTTATGCAAAGATAGGCACAATTAAGGACAGAAATGGTAAGGACCTAACAGAAGATAAGAAGAGATGGCAAGAATACACAGAAGAACTTATACAAAAAAGATCTTAATGAACCAGAAAACCATGATGGTATGATAACTCACTTAGAGCCAGACATCCTGGAGTGTGAGGTTAAGTGGACCTCAGGAAGCATCTCTACAAAAAAAAGCTAGTGGAATCTGAAAAGGTGATGCTATGAAAGTGTGCATTCAAAATGCCAGCTAATTTGGAAAACTCAGCATGGCCACAGGACTGGAAAAGGCCAGTTTTCATTACAATTCCAAAGAAAGGGAATGCCAAAGAATGTTCAAAGTACCACACAATTGCACTCATTTCATATGCTAGCAAGGCCATGTTCAAACTCCTTCAAGCTAAGTTTCAACAGTATGCAAACCAAGAACTTTCAGGTTTTCAAGCTAGATTTAGAAAAGGCAAAGGAACTAGAATCAAATTGCCAACAGTGTTGGATTATAGAATAATCAAGAGAATTCTAGAAAAACATCTACATCTCTCCATTAACTACACTAAAGCTTTTGACTATGTGGGTCACAACAAACTGTGGAAAATTCATAAAGAGATGGGAATACCAGATACCTTACCTGCCTTCTGCGAAACCTGTATGCAGGTCAAGAAGCAACTGTTAGAACTGGACAGGAAACAATAGACTGGTTCAAAATTGGGAATACATCAAGACTATATATTATCACCCTGCTTATTTAATTTCTATGCAGAGTACATCATGCAAGATGCCTGGCTGGCTGAAAAACAAGCTGGAATCAAGATTGCAGGGAGAAATATCAATAACCTCAAATATGTAGATGACACCACCCTTTTATGATAGAATGTGAAGAATTTTAAAAACCTCTTGATGAAGGTGAAAGAGGAAAGTGAAAAAGTTGGTTTAAAACTCAACATTCGAAACACTAAGATCAGGGCATCCAGTCCCATCACTTCATGGCAAATAGATGGGGAAACAATAGAAACAGTGACAAACTTTATTTTCTTGGTCTCCAAAATCACTGCAGATGGTGACTTCAGCCATGATTTTAAAGACACTTGCTCCTTGGAAGAAAAGCAATGACAAACCTAGATAGCATATTAAAAACCAGAGACTTTGCTGACAAAGGTCTGTATAGCCAAACCTATGGTTTTTCTAGTAGTCATGTATGGATGTGAGAGTTGGACAATAAAAATGGATGAGCACCAAAGAATTGACGCCTTCAAACTACAGTTCTGGAGAAGACTTTTGAGAGTCCCTTGGACAGCAATCAGATCAAATCAGTCAATCCTAAGGGAAATCAACCCTAAATATTCACTGGAAGGACTGATGCTGAAGCCAAAGCTCCAATAATTTGGCTCCCTGATGTGAAGAGCCTACTCAGTAGAAAAGACCCTGATGTTGAGAACAATTGAAGGCAGGAGGAGAAGGGGATGACAGAGGATGAAATGGTTGGATGGCATCACCAACCAATGGACAGGAATTTGAACAAACTCCCAGAGATGGTGAAAGACAGGGAAGCCTGACGTGCTGCAGTCTAGAGTGTCACAGATTCAGACATGACTGAGCGACTGCACAACAAGCCCCTGAGCTGTCATGATATCCCCATGCTCTCTCATTACCCACACATGGTGTTTTGCTCTCAGATTTTCAGGAGACCCCCTGGACTCTATTCTGTAGGCTCTCCATGCTCCCCTTGTTCCTCACCTTCACTCCTTTCCTGGGCACATGGAAATAGTCATGCTGTAACCTTTTCATTGCTTTCCTATAGAGTTTGTGCCCTCCAGGAACAGAGAAATTCCCTGCTGAAATACTTTCCTTTAGGGTCTTCGAAATTTGATCAAGTTTAGTCTGGCAGTATTTAGCAGATGCCTCTTCATTCTGTTGCAAAAAACCTTCCTTCTTATTCTTTATGATTTCCTACAAAGTAAATGTGGAGATGTCACCAGAAGCATAGAACAGAGGACATAAATGTTCAAGAAATCTAATAGAAGGATTGATTGGTCTAAGGAGGTCCTCATGAGAAAACCATTGTAGTGGAGCAACACAAGCAGTGTAGCCAAATTATAGAGATTTTCTCCCAACTCTGAAACCTCTGTAAGATTATACAGAAGTTTCTTAATCCCCCAGAAATTCAGTTTCTTCTTTTGTGAATTCCCACTTTTGAATTATCTCTTCCCTAGTGGCTCAATTTGGTGAAGAATCTGCATGCATGCAGAAGACCTGGGTTTGATCCCTGTGTCAGGAAGATCCCCTAGAGAAGGAAATGGCAACTCACTCCAGTACTCTTGCCTGGAGAAAACCATGGACAGAGGAGCGGGGCAGGCTATAGTCCATGGGATTGCAAAGAGTTGGAGACAACTGTGCAACTTTCACTTTGTTTCTTTTTTATTACTAGTAACTCTAACATCCTGTGGTTCTATCTTCAACAAAAGCAATAAGACAAATAAAAAAGAAAGTAAATATAAAGAACAAACTTTGTTGATAGAGTCGCCCAGGGAAATCAAGAGCAACCATCTCAGGACTGAATTAGGAGAGTTTTGAAATAATGTCACAATTCACTAAAGGAGAAATGAATGCTTGACAGATCTGTTGGATCTTGAACAAATTCCCCTAGGTTCAAAGAAAAAGGATATATGGTCCTTTAAGATTCTTTCTCCCATGAGAGAATCAACTTTATCCTGAATAGGAGATACACTATAGGATGAATATATACAATTCCAGACATCATTCCAGAAGGGCATGAATTGGAAAGAACAAATGCTAAACACAGTACCAGGAGCTTCTTCTGGAAGTCCTGATTTTCATCCTTGAAAGACTGCTTCATGAATACTACAATGGCTTCCCTCTCACAGGCTGTGTGCACCTCCAGCAGCTCCTGGAGCGTGTCTGTGGGGAGGTTCAGTCGCTGGGTCATCTGCTCACTGTAGTAGTCAGCTGCCTTCTGCATGGCCACTGAATTCTCCAGGTGGGCCAGAGTTGTCACTGCATTCTCCAAACAAGGAATTCCTCCACTGTTGATGGCATCTACATAGGTCACAACCAGAGTCCCCAGACCTGAATAAAACAAGAAACAGGAAAACATATCAATTTTTCACTCAATGAGATCTAAGGTTTTGAAATGATGATTCTAAAACCACACACACACACACACACACACACACACACACATACACACACACACTCAGAAATCTGAACTTCTCTCATCACTTTCATTTTTACATTTATTATTTCTTTTATTTGAGCCATAACTTTAAGAAAATGTCAAATACCTACCTTCATCCAACACAATTGGAGGTGTCTCAGAAAAATTGTCTCATGATAGCACAAATTAAGAGAACAATACTGACTACACAGTAAATGGATTAGTAGAATAATTTAAATAATATTTGTTCCTAACTCCTAACATTTTGATGGATTTTCAGGGACTCAGAAACTAATATTTATTTTGGACTGGTTTAAACTCACTTCTAAGTAGTCTCCTTGAGAAGAACATTTGCGGTATCAGACTTCCCTGAGAAGTATTTGATCATTTATTGACTTTGTCATCAATGGTGAGGATCCTTTTAAATGTAGGAACCCCACGTATCAGTTACAAGTGATTTTAGAAAGGAATTTACTAATCCCATTATGACAGATAATTTCTGAAACACATACATACTTATCTCTGGAGTATGAAAATGTAGAATTACAATCTTCTTTATACAATGAAACTACTAAAGAACATATAAATGAATGTTTCATTTATATCAGGCCACAAAAAAATATGATTTTGGAAAAGTAGACTCACACTTCCCAGTGACCTTCACCCCTTCCCTGAGGATCTTGGTTCTTGCATGGGTAAAGATATATGAACAGAAAGTATTCGATTGTTCCTTGAATTTAGGATCCAGTTGACTTTCTAAAACTTCATCAATATGAGCTAGGAGTTGCTTATCATTTACTGGCCGGTCAAAGACAAAACACTTCCGTTTTGGGAAAAAATGCCTGATACACTCCCTGGATGCGTTGGCCTTTTTAACATTGGGATTTGAACCTGAGGAAGAGAGAAAACAGAAATACAATAAGCACAGTATTCAAATAAGTTGGCTAGAAATATTAATGACCAGGAATTTTTAGTTTTTGGAGTCTTCTCTGCTCATAGAACTTCTTTAATGCACTCACCCAAATTTAACTCATATGAATGACATCTCTGGAAAGAAACTTGAGGAAATATTTGTCTCAGGTAAATTTATTTTGCATCCACAGAACCAGATATACTGCCCACTTTAAAAGTGTGCTCAGTCACTCAGTCATGTCTGACTCTGTGATTCCGTGGACTATAGCCTGCCATACTCCTCTGACCATGGAACCTTCCAGGTGAGAATACTAGAGTGGGTTGCCAGTATTCTATCCAGATGGTCTTCCTGACCCAGGGATTGAACCTGTGTCTCCTGCACCTCTCCTGCATTGCAGGTGGATTCTTTACCCCTAAGCCACAGAGGAAGCTTGCCTGCTTTATTGGATATTTATCAAATTTAATGAATTTAATGAATGTCAAATGTCCAGTTCAGATAGAGTCCAACCAATGTTGGAAGTGAACTGTAGGAACATAATGAAGAGGAGCTACAAAGATAGTGAAGCAACAGTTAAAATAGGACATAAAAACTTCATTGACATATGTAGTCAAAATTCACACACTACAAATAAGATTAGCTATTTTTCAGGAGAAACTCTGAATACTAAATATGACTTAAATGTAATTTGAAGAATTCACGACTATTCCATAAACACATTGGTTTTCCCAAATAGTCACCAACCTAAATGTAATTCATTAAAATAAATTGTTAACCCAAAATAATTATAGTGAATAAATCTGTTAGAATAAAAATAATGATATGATGAGGAAAGTAAAATAAAAGATCTGACTGTTATAAGAAATCATGAAAAAGTATGTATGCAGGTCAGGAAGCAACAGTTGGATGTGGAATAACACACTGGTTCAAAATTGGGAAAGGAGTACATCAAGGCTGCATATGTCACCCTGCTTATTTAATGTCTATGCAGAGTACATCATGTGAAATGCTAGGCTGGATGAAGCACAAGCTGGAATCAAGATTGCTGGGAGAAATATCAATAACTTCAGACACAGATGACACCACCTTTATGTGAAGAGGAACTAAAGAGCCTCTTGATGAAGGTGAAAGAAGAGAGTGAAAAAGCTAGCTTAAAAACATTCAGAAAAATAAATGACCCAATCAAAAAATGGGCCAAAGAACTAAATAGACATGTCTCCAAAGAAGACATACGAATGGCTAACAAACACATGAAAAGATGCTCAACATCACTCATTATCAGAGAAATGCAAATCAAAACCACAATGAGGTACCATTTCATACCAGTCAGAATGGCTGCGATCCAAAAGTCAACAAGCAATAAATGCTGGAGAGGGTGTGGAGAAAAGGGAACCCTCTTACACTGTTGGTGGGAATGCAAATTAGTACAGCCACTATGGAGAACAGTGTGGAGATTCCTTAAAAAATTGCAGATAGAACTGCCTTATGATCCAGCGATCCCACGCTGGGCATACACACCGAGGAAACCAGAATTGAAAGAGACACGTGTACCCCAATGTTCATTGTGGCACTGTTTATAATAGCCAGGACATGGAAGCAACCTAGATGTCCATCAGCAGATGAATGGATAAGAAAGCTGTGGTACATATACACAATGGAGTATTACTCAGCTATTAAAAAGAATACATTTGAATCAGTTCTAATGAGGTGGATGACGCTGGAGCCGATTATACAGAGTGAAGTAAGCCAGAAAGAAAAACACCAATAAATGGCTAACAAACACATGAAAAGATGCTCAACATCACTCATTATCAGAGAAATGCAAATCAAAACCACAATGAGGTACCATTTCACACCAGTCAGAATGGCTGCGATCCAAAAGTCAACAAGCAATAAATGCTGGAGAGGGTGTGGAGAAAAGGGAACCCTCTTACACTGTTGGTGGGAATGCAAATTAGTACAGCCACTATGGAGAACAGTGTGGAGATTCCTTAAAAAATTGCAAATAGAACTGCCTTATGATCCAGCGATCCCACTGCTGGGCATACACACCGAGGAAACCAGAATTGAAAGAGACACGTGTACCCCAATGTTCATTGCGGCACTGTTTATAATAGCCAGGACATGGAATACAGTATTTTTTTTAATAAACACAATTTAAGGCTTCTAGGGAAAAGACTTCTAGAAGCATTCTATAACAAAGTAATTCCTAGTTTTTCTTTGTATATATATCAAGCACCTCCAAAATATGAATTCCTATACACTGTGAGCACATTACTTACAATGAATTCTTAAGTAAATTAAGGACAGCCTTAGGATAAGCTGACATTATATATTCAGCTAAGTAGGCAACAACCATAGGCCAAATGGAAAAGTGTATTTGCAAATAAACTAAGCTAATGTTTTATAATACAGAAAATATACTGATTTGCTAAAATATATAAGATATAGTAATCCTTTACTATAAAGGATGCATACTTTATTGTAAACTATTCTTAATAAGATTCACTCACCATTTATAAACGTTCTGTAGATGATGTTTTAATAGCAAATTTTTCAAAGAAGGCATTAAATGAGAACACTGTTAAGACTCAAACTCATTTATGGAAGAAAGGGTTATGGAGTGTCTAAGATGCAAATTTCTAAACAGAGGGTTCATTATCTGGAATGCATGCTTACCCCAGGGAAGAGGTCTCTATCTGCTGATAGAATGGTGTTAATTCAGAGATTAAGGTCTCCAGAAACAGGAAAACTGCTTAGGGCCTTTTTGAGGGGTAACTGAATATTGCTGGATTTGGATTACTGGTTATGGACTAGCTGCCAAACCGTTATATGAGCTCCTAAACTATATGACCACTAAACTGGGGAGATATAGAACAGGTCTTCCAAACTCTAAAATGAAAATTATTAGATCCCTCTGCTCTGGGACTGTCTAATTTAGAAAAAAAACATATTTTCTCTTGTGACTGAAGACGGGGGTATGGCCCTTGGTGTGCTAACTCAGCATTTAGGACCCATATATCAGCCTGTTGCATATCTATCTAAGAGCCTGGACCATACAACAATAAGATGGCCACCTTGCCTATGAGCAGTGGCAGCAACTACCTTATTAGTTATTAGAGATTGCTAAGCTGAAGCTGGGCCAAAGGATGACAGTGCTCACACCCCATTAGGTGGTTTCTGTTTTACAAGCAAAGGGAAACCATTGGATGACCAGAGGATTCATCAAGTATCAGGCCCTTCTTCTAGATACCCAGAAGCAGATTTGAATGTATATCACACCTTAAACCCTGCAACTTTTCGGCCCAATTTGCATGTATGAGGAGATCAGGAAGAGGAAGTTTTGCTTTGTGATTGTGTGCAGGCTATCGAACAAGTATATTCTAATAGGCCTGACTCAAAGGAAATTCCCCTTGAAAACCCTGATGTTGAATGGAATACAGATGGAAGTAGTTTCATAGAAGGAAAAAGAAAGGCAGAGAAAAAAAGAAAAGAAAAGAAAGAAAGGCAGGGTATGCAATAATAAGTGCTTATGATGCCATCGACTCAGGACCTCTACCAATGGGACTTCAGCTCAAAGGACTGAACTTATAGCATTGACCAGGGCACATAAACTAGCAAAAGGAAAATGAGCCGTAATTTATACTGATTCTCAGTATGCTTTCTTGATCCTCCATGCTCATGCCACCACCTGGAATGAGGTGGTGCTGAGCTTAAAAAAGAGGTATGCCGAGCTCGAAAAATTCCCCTATTAAATATGGCAGAGAGATCCTTGAATTGTTGGGGTAGGACAAGATCCTCAAGAAATAGCTGTAGTTCCCTGTGTGGTTCAGCTGGTAAAGAATCCACCTGCAGTGTGGGATACCTGGGTTCGATCCCTGGGTTGGGAAGATCCCCTGGAGAAGGGAAAGTCTACCCACTCCAGTATCTGGCCTAGAGAATTCCATGGACTAGTCCATGGAGTCACAAAGAGTTAGACACAACGAGCAGCTTTCACATTCACTTTTTTCACTGTAGGGGACATCAGGCTGAGATTCTGGGTCTGAAATTGAAAAGGGAAATCCCCAAGTTGACCAAGAAGCAAAGAAAGCAGCTTGCATGCCAGCAGATAGAATAGAGGCAGTTTTAAAAGTCCCAGGCTTGATAGCAGAAATGACACAACCTTGCTATACCAAGGAAAAAGAGGATTGGGCTAAAAATAGAGGGTTAATAAATCAAAGGGGATATTACATGTTAAATGAAAAAATTATGATTCCACAAGCTCAGCAATGGAAAGTAACCAAGGCTTTACATGAAACCATCCACTATGAATGCGAAGCTCTTTGGAATTTACTGCAAAGTTTGTTCGTGGGTAAAGGAATAAAAATGGTGGCGGCCCAGTTTACCAAATCATGTGACACATGTTTACAAAATAATCCTAAAACAGCACCACTCTCTCCTCTATTGATTAAACCTGTCCAATGCCAGGGAAGCTACCCAGGGGAGAGTTGGCAAATTTATTTTATATAGATGCCCAAGTGCAGAGGATACAAATATTTATTTGTAATGGTAGACACATGCACTGGATGGGTAGAGGCTTTCCCCACATGGACAGAAGAGGTAACAAAGAACTTGATTACAGAGATAATCCCACATTTCAGAATATCGCAATCTATACAAAGTGATAATGGACAAGGCTTTACCTCTAAAATTACCCTTCAAGTAGCTAAAACCTTGGGCATAAACTATTCCCTTCATGCAGCATGGAGACCCCAGTCCTCAGGGAAAGTAGGAAAAATGAACGATACTTTGAAGCAAACTATAGTCATAGTATGCCAAGAGACTCAGGAAAACTGGATCCAAATACTACCAGCTGCTCTAATGAGAATAAGGGCATGCCCCCAAACAAAAGCTAAGACTCAGTCCCTATGAATTAATGTATAGGAAACCCTTCTTAATAAATGACTTTTTATTAGATAAAGAAATAGCTGTTATTAGAGATTATGCTGCAAACTGAGGACAAGTACACTGACTCTCATAGATTATGGGTAAAGCGACTCAACAAAATACTGTTAGCAACAACCCTGGAGATTGGGTTTTAATCAAAAGCTGGAAAGAGCGGGTCACTAGATGATCAGTTAGAACCAAGAAGGAAGGGTTCTTACAAAGTGATATTATCAACTCTCACTACAATGAAAATAGAGGGGCATCCCACTTGAATCCACACCTCAAGGGTTAAACCATATAACTCTTTTGAAATGAACCCGCTTACTCTTGTAAACCGAAGATTTTAAATTCTTGTTCAAAGACAGCCTTAGATAAAATATGCAGATTACTTCTAGAATACCAATATGGATGGGAAAGATTCTCCTGCTCCTTGGTCTGTGATCCCTTCACTTACCTGGATATACTGATTTATTACAATTGCTGGAAGAGAACCAGAAGAGACCACATTACCGCCTTCAAAACGGATAAGTGTTCAGCAAGAATTTCTATATCAAAAGCTATACTATGCTGCATGGTTGTTTATACAGTGTTCCTTTGGCAAGGGCTAAGGCAAGTTCTAATGTTTTCCTGACTTTGGCTAAAGCTTATGTGGATTTTACTAATAATTCCAGTTGTTGGCCATGTGGTCAACTTCCCCTCCCCAGTGCCTCTGGATTGTCATGGTGGCTTTCCCCATTCCAGGGGGTTGATTGGCTGGGATTAAGAGATTTAATCATAGAAGAGAGAAATGCAAGCATGACTTTGAAGGAGAGGTCCATTACTATGCAGGACCCCCCTTAATTGGCATATATCCCCTGTTGTACAAAATCATGGGCATTCTTTGAAATTCTCCCATAATAAAACGGTCACCCGAACCCAACAGATAGCGTATTCCATGGTCGAGGGTAAAAACACAAAATTGTGGGAATACAATTTGATTCAAATTTGGGATGGATTCATTTGGTTCACTCCAGGATATGGTCGACCAAGTAACAGAGCTCCCTTATGTTGGAACAGAGAAACCATTCTTGAGTGCTCTGGGCAAACAGGACTAGAGACGTGGATGGTTATCTAGGGTCTCTTGTCACCACATTAGGATCCTTAGAGACATTGGTTAGGAATATAACCAATGAGCAAGGAGACCAGGAATATACTGGATAGCTCCTAGTGGCACCCAGTGAATATATGGCAGAAATATCTTGCTGTGGCTTCCACCAGGATGATTTATTCCAGATGAATCTGCTGCTACTGCTAAGTCGCTTAAGTTGTGTCCGACTCTGTGCAACTCCATAGACGGCAGCCCACCAGGCTCCACTGTCCCTGGGATTCTCCAGGCAAGAACACTGGAGTGGGTTGCCATTTCCTTCTCCAATGCAGGAAAGTGAAAAGCGAAAGTGAAGTCACTCAGTTGTGCCAACTCTTAGCGACCCATGGACTGCAGCCTACCAGGCTCCTCCGTCCATGGGACTTTCCAGGCAAGAGTACTGGAGTGGGGTGCCATTGCCTTCTCTGGATGAATCTGCTAATGTATCTCAATTACTGAGTCACATGCACAGACAGAGGGCTCTCCCAGATTTAGGAACTATTGTGGGAAAATGGTTCGAGTCCCCAAATCATGATTACAATCTCTCTTAATGACTCTTTTGATGCTTATTATTGTATTTCTCTTGACCTGTGTTTTTTATAGACTTATCCTACACTATTTAACCTCTATAATGGCTGTAAAAATAATGTTAACTGAGCAACATTGCCTTGCGAGTGTGCCAAGTTGCCTCAGTCGTATTTGACTCTTTGCAACCTTATGAACTATAGCCCACCAGGATCCTTTGTCCATGGGATTCTCCAGGCAAAAATACTGGAGTGGGTTGCCATGCCCTCCTCAAGGGAATCTTCCTGACCCATGGACCAGACCTGTGTCTCTAATGTCTCCTGCATTGGCAGGTGGGTTCTTTACCACTAGTGCCACCTAAAGCCCCCTCAAAAGAGAAGGAACAGCTGGCCAGGTGTTTTTCTGCTTTCCTAGTCAGGCCAACGTCCAGTCTCAGCAGAAAGTAGTTAATGAATGTTCATCACCCCATTTTCCCCTTAAGCATAAAGGGGGAAAAATACCTGGCAGGCGGGGAGTGGGGAAATGATAGGGATAGAATAAGATAGGGATACAGGTAATTGTAGAAGTCCCAGTAGGGAACTGTGGATAGAGAGGGAAACCTAAGAAACTTTGGAAGCCTACTGTAAGTTATGATTGCTCAAGAAAGCTATCCAAACATTGTGGAACAAAGCAGGCTTGTTTAACTATAAAACCATAAATAAAAGCACAAGATAATGCCCCAGGTCATTAGGTGAAAGAAAAATGTTACCACCCTTCTACTATAAGCACTATGATAATCCTAGTTTGACCTCATAGGGTTAGACAATTTCTTGCCCGATACAAAGGAGGAGCTAGTGATATAAGCCTGACATCTACCCAAACAAGGTGATCTTTTCCCCCTTCCCCACTTTCCTTTGATTATAAAATTGTAGCCCACTTAATCCTCAGGGCAGAGCCCCTTCACCTGTTGGCTTGCATCTCTCACAAGTGTGTTCATCCCTCAGTCATGTCCAACTCTTTGCGACCTGATGGACTGCAGCCTGACGGGTTCCTCTATGCACAGAATTCTCCAGGTAAGATACTGGAGTGGGTAGCCAGTTCCTTCTCCAGGGGATCTTCCCGACCAAGGGATCAAACCTGGGTCTCCTGCATTGCAGGCAGATTGTTTACCATCTGAACCACCAGGGAAGCCCATCTCTCACATGTGTCCTATATTAAGAAATCTACTTCTTGCCTATCACTTTGCCTCTTGCTGAATTCCTTCTGTACTGAGACACAAAGAACCTGAACCTCAGTAAGTCCAGACACCAGGTGAGTGATTCTAATCAAGACTGTGGATTCAGGTCCCAATCACAATTTTGGCCAGGTTCAAGTCCCAGGTTCAAGTCCCAATCTGAAGTACATGGTTTCAATCTCCAGAACCTGTGAATATACTATCTTACTTGGCAAGCAGAATTTTTCAGGCCAAGGATAAGATCTTGAGAAGGAAAGAGTATCCTGCACTATCCATGTAAGGCCCATTATAATCACAAGAGTCATAAGAGGAAAGCAAGAGGGTCAAAGTCAAAACAAAAAGAAGAGCATGTGGTCATGGAAGCAGAGAGAGGAGAGTCAAAGGGAGAAGATGCCATGTTGCTGGCTTGCAAGATGGAGCAAAGAGCCACCAGCCAGGGAAGGTGAAAACAGCCACTAGAAGAAGGAAAAGCTAAGAGAAGCTGAGTAAGACCCTATGGTACCAATGGTAGGACCTCCCTGGTACGAATCCTTTCTGCATCCCTCATTTCTTGTAGTAAGAAATAGGCTTCATTCAGCTTCTTTGACCTTCTCTGAGTTCCAAAGGACAGAGTCAAACAGTTGCTAATCAGGAAAGGGAGGGAATGCAGAAACAAGGGAAGAGTGGTCAAAAAACAATAGTGGTGGTCTAGTGGCTAGGAATCCACCTTCCATTGCAGGGGATACAGGTTCAATCCCTGGGTGAGGAACTAAGATCCTACATGCTGCAGGACAACCACGCCCGCACACCACAGCTAGAGAAGCCCACGCACTGCAATGAAAGGTCCCATAAGCCCCAACTAAACCGCAACACAGCTAAAGAAATAAATATTTTTTAAAAGACATTTATAAAAAAGAAACAATAGTGCAACTTTGGGGAAAGGTCTCGGTTCCTCCTCAAGTAATACTGTATACATAACAATGTCTTTGAGTTCTTTTGCAGGAACTAAGGCCCCCATCCAGGTGGAAGATGGCAACTTCAGACTGAGCAAAAGATTCCTGCGGCACTGCTCACCACCAACCAATTAGAAGAAAGTCACACACTCTGAAGCCTTCACTCTACATTTTGCCTATAAAAACTCTCCCCCTGAAAACCATCAGGGAGTTCGGGGCTTTTGAGCATGAGCAAACTGTTCTTCTTGCTTGGCCTAGCAATGAACCTCTTTCTCTGCTCCAATCTCTGACATTTTGACTGGTCTCAATGTGTGTCAGGCACACAAACTTGTGTTCAGTAATATAAGGAACTGTTTCTTTCTTGAAAACTTTAGAGAAACTCGGCCTTCCTAACACCTGGATTTTAGACTTTTGACCTCCAGAACTGTAAGAAAATAAATTTGTATAGTTTTAAGCCACTATAAGCCACTAAATTCATCATAATTTGTTACAACAGCAATAGGAACCTAATAAAGTATGCACACGGAGTTTCGTTATGCTTTTTCCTAATCTTATAATATTTTCTTTTTATTTATTTGGCTGTGCCAGGTCATAGTTGTGGCACACAGAATCTTCTGTCTTCATTGCAGCATACAAAATCTTTAGTTGCATCATGCAGGATCTTTTAGTTGCAGCATGCAAACACTTAGTTGCAGCATCTGGGATCTAGGTACCTCACCAAGGGTTGAATCTGCCCACCCCTCATTGGGCCCGTGGAGTCTTAGTCACTGGGCCACAAGGGGAGGTCCTGAAATTTTCTTTAATAAAAAGATTTTTAAAAAAGAGAAACCAGCATTGAAAAAATAATACATCATATGATATATAGTTGGACAAGTCTTTTGCTTTTTAAAATTATTTTTTGTTGTTCTTTCACATTTTTATCTCTCAAACACATTTTAATTGGCTTGTCAAATTTCTATAAAAATTATGTATTATGATTTTATTGAATATAGAAATTAACTTGTGGAAAATCACATAAAAGATAGATGTAACAGGATGTCCCTGCTAATACAAGCTGATTCTTATGTATTCCAGGCCACCATCGCTTCTAAGCTGCAAGAGTTAAGGGAGGTCTGGAGTTCTCTAACTGCCCCACCTACAACTAAGTGGGCAAGTTCTATTCAGAGAGAAGAGAAAGAAAAATAAAACACTACTTAGCTTCCTTTCAAGATTCATTTTCCAGCAGAGCTTTACCACCATGATTTAAATATTTCAAGATCTGTTTGTCCCCTTATATTTGTTCTCAGTTGGAAGTCAAGAAACACCTGGAGTAACAGCCAATTTGGCCTTGGAATGCAGAATGAAGCAGGCCAAAGACTAATAGAGTTTTGCCAAAAAAATGCACTGGTCATAGCAAACACCCTCTTCCAACAACACAAGANAGATGTCCTTTTCATTATAGGGGACTGGAATGCAAAAGTAGGAAGTCAAGAAACACCTGGAGTAACAGGCAAATTTGGCCTTGGAATGCGGAATGAAGCAGGGCAAAGACTAATAGAGTTTTGCCAATAAAATGCACTGGTCATAGCAAACACCTTCTTCCAACAACACAAGAGAAGACTCTATACATGGACATCACCAGATGGTCAACACCGAAATCAGATTGATTATGTTCTTTGCAGCCAAAGATGGAGAAGTTCTATACAGTCGACAAAGACAAGACCGGGAGCTGACTGTGGCTCAGATCATGAACTCCTGATTGCCAAATTCAGACTTAAATTGAAGAAAGTGGGCAACACCACTAGACCATTCAGGTATGACCTCAATCAAATCCCTTATGATTATACAGTGGAAGTGAGAAATAGATTTAAGGGTCTAGATCTAACAGATAGAGTGCCTGAGGAACTATGGAATGAGGTTCATGACATTGTACAGGAGACAGGGATCAAGACCATCCCCATGGAAAAGAAATGCAAAAAAGCAAAATGGCTGTCTGGGGAGGCCTTACAAATAGCTGTGAAAAGAAGAGAGGTGAAAAGCAAAGGAGAAAAGGAAAGATATAAGCATCTGAATGCAGAGTTCCAAAGAATAGCAAGAAGAGATAAAAAAGCCTTCCTCAGCGATCAATGCAAAGAAATAGAGGAAAAGAACAGAAGGGGAAAGACTAGAGATCTCTTCAAGAAAATTAGAGATACCAAGGGAGCATTTCACTCTAATATTAGATTATGGTGATTGTTGCATAGTTCTATAAATACAATAAAAACCATGAAATTGTAAATCCTAAGTGGATGAATTTTCTAATATGTCAGTACCATCCCAATAAAGAGGTTTTATGTGTATGTGTGTATATATATGTATATGTATGATATATATATATATATATCAGGTTCAGTTCTTGTGTGTGTATATAGGAGGAAAGAAGAATGATTTAGAAAATGTTGTGAGGAAAAAAGATAACCATCAACCTTAGCTGCTATAAGCACAGTGGAAGAGAGGACTCTTAGAATAAGCTTCAGGGAAGAGTTCAGGTAGCCCAAGGTGGTGGCAAGAACCTCCAGTGACGTAGTAGAAGCCATCAATTCAGTTCAGTCACTCGGTTGTGCTCAACTCTGCAACCGCACGGACTGCAGCACACCGGGCCTCCCTGTCCATCACCAATCCCCGACCTTGCTCAAACTCATGTCCATTGACTCAGTGATGCCCTCCAACCACCTCATCCTCTGTTGTCCCCTTCTCCTCCTGCCTTCAATCTTTCCCACCATCAGGATCTTTTCCAATGAGTCAGTTCTTCACATCAGGTGGTCAAAGTCTTGGAGTTTCAGCTTCAGCATCAGTCCTTCCAATAAATATTCAGGACTGATTTCCTTTAGGATTGACTGGTTGGATTTCCTTGCAGTCCAAGGACTCTCAAGAGTCTTCTCCAACACCACAGCTCAAAAGCATCAATTCTTTGGTGCTCACCTTTCTTTATGGTCCAGCTCTTACGTTCATACATGACTACTGGAAAAACCATAGCTTTGACTAGATGGGACCTTCGTCAGCAAAATAATGTCTCTATTTTTTAATATGCTGGTTTGTCATAGGTTTTATCTAGGTTTGTCATAGCTTTTCTTTCAAGGAGCAAGTGTCTTTTAATTTTGTGGCGGCAGTCACCATCTGTAGTGATTTTGGAGCCCAAGAAAATAAAGTCTGTAACTGTTCCCATGGTTTTCCATTTATTTGCCATGAAGTGATAGGATCAGATCAGATGCCATGATCTTTGTTTTTTGAATGTTGCATTTTAAGCCAGCTTTTTCACTCTCCTCTTTCACTTTCACCAAGAGGTTCTTTAGTTCCTCTTTGCTTTCTGTTGTAAGGATGGTGTCATCTGCATATCTGAGGTTATTGGTATTTCACTGGCAATCTTGATTTCAGCTTGTGCTTCATCCATGATGTACTCTGCATAAAAGTTAAACAAGCCAGATGACAAAACACAGCCTTGACGTAATCATTTCCCAATTTGGAACCAGTCTGCTGTTCCATGTCTCAGCCTGAACATCTGGAAGTTCTTGGTTCACATGCTGTTGAAGCATAGCTTGGGGAACTGTCAGCATCACTCTGCTAGCGTGTGAGATGAGTGTGATTGTGTGGTAGTTTGAGCATTCGTTGACATTGCCTTTACTTGAGTTTGGAATGAAAACTGACCTTTTCCAGTCCTGTGACCATGGCTGAGTTTTCCAAATTTGCGGGCATATTGAGTTCAGAATTTTCACAGCATCATTTTTTAGGATTTGAAATAGGTCAGCTGGAATTCCATCACCTCTACTAGCTTTGTTCATAGTGATGCTTCCTAAGACCCATTTGACTTCACACTCCAGGATGTCTGGCTCTAGGTGAGTGATCACACCATCATGGTTATTTGGGTCATTAAGATCTTTTTTGTATATTTCTTCTGTGTATTCTTGCCACCTCTTCTTAACTTCAACTTAAAAGTTCTGCTTCTGTTAGATCCATGCCATTTCTGTCCTTTATTGAGCCCATCTTTGCATGAAATGTTCCCTTGGTATCTCTAATTTTCTTGATGAGATCTTTCCCATTCTATTGTTTTCCTCTATTGCTTTGCATTGATCACTGAGGAAGGCTTTCTTATCTCTTGTTGTTATTCTTTGGAACTCTGCATTCCGATGGATATATCTTTCCTTTTCTCCTTTGCCTTTTGCTTCTCTTCTTTTCTCAGATATTCATAAGGCCTCCTCAGACAATCATTTTGCCTTTTTGCATTTCTTCTTCTTGGGGATGGTTTTGATCACCACCTCCTGTACAATGTCATGAACCTCCATCCATAGTTCATCAGGCAATCTATCTATCAGATCTAGACCCTTAAATCTATTTCTCACTTTCACTGTATAATCATAAGGGATTTGATTTAGGTCATACTGAATGGTCTAGTGGTTTTCCCTA